>MU222629.1:38261-50040 GCA_018584345.1 Thuja plicata
CTCTCACTCTTCATGACTGAATCACTACAGTCATGCACCTTCTTACTCATCTATCTTTCCTACAAGTCTCTAACCGGACCATAGGCTCGCCTAGGACTTGTCTGACCTCTTGACTAGCTTCTCATCCTACAAAATTACAGAAAAAAGCATAATATACATGGTGGATGCTTCTTGACTGTCAAAATCCATGGAACAGATTATTAGAGTCAAGAAGCACCCATATTTATCTAACAAAAACAAAACAACACTTTACAGAAAACTACTCAGAACAAAAAGAACACGTAAAGTACAGACAAACTTCTCTTTATTGATTTACAGAATATTACAATCCTCTGCTAGTCTATTCTCTACAACTAACTAACTGAACTCAACTTCTGAACTGGCTATCTATCTGAACCCTTTCCACAAATTCTTCTTCTCTATTTATCTCTGGCTTCTCCTTGATTCTGTAACCCTGGTGGTTACCTGTCGATCTCAGTTCTCCATCTGTTCTCTGTTTCTCATTCTCGTCTGCAATCTGTCTTTAGTTGCTCTGCATGGTTGACACTCTGGTCACCTTTCTTTTCTTCGTGTCATTCCTTCTCTGTTTGGTGGTTAAGACTTTTCAATGTCTTCTCCTTCTGACACGTCAACATATCTGACCAGTTGACTAATCTGTTTCTTCATCGCATAGTCATGAGCTAAACTGACCTTTTACATTTTGCTCAGCGACTGAGCGATGACCTGATCGTCGCGCTCCCGCAATGCATTTTCATTTCTTGGATTTTACCTCACGACTGAGCGACAAGCTCAAGTCACGCTCTCGCACTGTCTTTATCTGTTCTGTCTTTTCCTTGGTGACTGAGCGATGAGCTCAGTCGCACACCCGCACTACTTTTACATTAACTGCTCCTTGCTCTGTGAGTGTGTGATGCACCTTAGTCGCGCACTCGCTGCACTTCAAAACGAGCTGGAAATTCATTGGTGACTGAGCGATATGATCAGTCGTGCACTCGCTACTCTTTCTAACGAGCTGGCCCTATCTCAGCGACTGAGCGATACGTTCAGTCGCGCACTCACTCTGTTTCTACTCGAGCTGCTTTCTACTCTGCGACTGAGCGATGAGCTCAAGTCGTGCACTCGCCCCTTCTCTTCCCGAGCTAATCTTTGCCTGCGACTGAGCGATTACTGCTCGTCGCGCACTCGTCATGATTTTTCATTACTTAGCAATTCACCAGCGACTTGGCGATGCATTGGGTGTTGCTCACTCGCACACCTGGACTAAACTGTCTATCTTCGCGACTGAGCGATTGAACACCCATCGCGCACTCGCTATGCATTTTCTCTGACTGTGAATTGACTCGCGACTGGGTGATGAGCTCCTCGTCGCGCTGTCGTGCACTATTTTTCCTACTAGCCGTCTACGACTGAGAGACTAGTATCTCGTCGCGCACTCGCGCACTATCAGACTTAAAACATAACTAGCTCGCGAGTGTGCAATGCATTATTTTGGCTGCTCTCTGGTGCTGCGGGACTGAGAGACTAATAAAAACATGACTTGCTCGTTGAAAGAACTGTTTAAAAACTTGTTCAAAATGTTGGGGCTAGGGTTTTGAGCTAAACCCTAGGGTGCTCTGCACCAGTGAGAAAAATTTCTTTGACCCACTTTGTAAAGTACTCCGTAGCTATGATTATATACTTGTGGCCTTCAGAAGAGAGGGGATTAATCTTACCAATGAGGTCAAAACCCCAACAAGAGAAGGGACAAGGAGGCGCAATAGGTCTGAGGTCCTGAGCATGAGCATGGATCAAATTAGCATGATGTTGCCAAGGTAGGCACTTTTTGACGAACTCACAAGCATCATGTTCCATTGTAGGCCAATAGTATCCTATATGTAGAAGTTGCTTAGCTAGGACCATGCCACTCATGTGGGCACCATAGATTCTAGCATGTACCTCTTGTAAAGCCTGGGTGGCTTTGTTTTCATATAAACATCTAGAGAGCATGTTGTGATAACCTCGACAATAAAGGGTATTGGCTACAAGGGTGTATCGGGAAGCTCTGCGGATAAATTTTTGGCGTTGGTTTGTGGTGAGGTGAGGAGATATGATACCATTTTGTAGGTAATCTTTGATATCATGGTACCATTGGGATTGGAGACCAACCAAGACACATACACAATTTGATTCATCGTTCTCATAAGCGGGAGCATGCAGTTGCTCAACTAAGAATTTCTATTGCATAGATTCATGAGAAATCTTGAGGAGGGAGCCAATTGTGGCCATTGCATTAGTAGATTTAGTTTGTAAGCATGGTACTTGTGTTATCTACAAGTGAAGGAAGTGTTCTTTCAGCTTGTCAACTATCTGCTTATATGGCATCAATTTGTCATCTTTGGTTTCATACTCATCTAGGACTTGTTTGGATGAGTTGGGAATCACCAAAGACCTGAATATCTGTGATGTTCCATTCTATTTCCATGCAGAGTCCTGCAATTAGTGCATCATATTATAAAATTTTGTTTGTGTAGGGAAATCCCAATTTGAATGACATGGGGATGTAGTCACCTTGAGGAGTGACAAAAAGTATTCCTGCCCCTGTGCCATGAGCTGTGTAGGACCCATCAAAGTAAAGTTTCCACATTGGTTGTTCTTCTATCATGTAAAAATGCTCATCTAGAAATTCACTGACCAAAGGTTATGCTTCTACCAATGGTGCTTTGGCTAGCTAATCGGCAATGACTTGCCCTTTAATGGCTTTTCAGTCGACATACTGAATATCAAATTCACTTAGCAGCATAACCCATTTTTCCATTCGACCTATAAGTGTAGTCCTATAGATTAGGTACTTGAGAGGATCCACCTTTGAAATGAGCTTGGTTGTGTGACTAAGCATGTAGTGGTGAAGTTTTTGAGTGGTGAAGACCACTGCCAAACATGTTTTTTCCATAAGAGAATAATTGAGCTCATAACCCACTAAGGTTTGACTGATATAATATATAGCTCTTTCTTTTCCTTCATCATTCAATTGAGAAAGAAGTGCCCCTAGTGCTGTAGTAGTAGCAAAAATGTATAGGATGAGTGATTGACCAGGTACAGGTGGTACCAAGATGGGTGGATTAGCCAAGTATTCTTTGATTTTGTCAAAACTCTGCTTACATTGATGATCCCACTTGAATGTGTTGTCTTTGCACAGGAGATGAGTGAATGGTTGGCACTTGTCTACTAGTTGAGAGATGAAATAGAACACAAATTGTAGCTTTCCTTGGAGGCTGCATAGCTATCAGAGTGTTTTTGGTGGAGGCATCTCTATGATAGCTTGTACTTTCTTTTGATCAATTTTAATGCCTCATCTGGATATAATAAACCCTAGGAGTTTGCCTGAAGTGACTCCAAAGACACATTTCTTAGGGTTGAGCATTAAGCAGTAGTGTCCAATTCTATCAAAGATGCATTCCAAGACATTTAGGTGATCTTCCCATTTTACTGATTTTTCCAAGATATCATCCACATATTCTTCAAGGATTTTGTGAACCATGTCATGAAAAATGATAGTCATGGCTCTTTGATAGGTTTCCCCAGCATTTTTTAAACCAAAAGGCATCATGTTATATCAGAAGGTGCCCCAAGGGGTTGTGAATGCTATCTTATGTTGATCTTCTTCTACAATGCAAATCTGATTATATCTAGAAAAGTCGTCCATGAGCGACGACATCTCATGTCCTTCTATGAGATCCACAATCATGTCTATGTTTGGCAAGGGGAAAACATCCTTGGGACATGCCTTATTGAGATCTCTAAAATCTGTACATATCCTGATTGATTTGATAGGCTTAGAGATAGGCACCATATTAGAGATCTAGTCAGAATAGTCAATAGGGAAGATTATCTTGGCTTGGAGTAATTTTTCTAGCTCTGCTTTGAAAAGTAGTGCCACTTGAGGGTCATTTTTCTAAGCTTTTTCTTGACAAGTTTGATGTTCGGGTCCACTGCTAGATGATGAACCACCAAGTTGGGATCTAACCCTAGAATGTAGGAGTAAGACCATGTGAACTTATTGATGGATTCCTTTAGTAAAGTGATAAGATCACTTTCTTTTGCTTCAAACAGAGACACTTCTATGTATGTGATGGAAAGATTTTCCTTGGTACCCAGGTTAACAAGTTTTCTTCTTCAATGAGTATTGATGACTATTCAGGCCTGTAATATTAGATAAGAGGAAGAGGAGAATCTTCATCCTCTGGCACCTTAGAGAGGTTTTCACTAGGGGATACGCCCTTTGTTTTCATTTTTTTATGATCAGATAGCGCCCCAGAGGGGTTTTCACTAGAAGATCAAATTTTCTCTTTTTTATTTTTATTTTTATTTTCTGTGTCATTTTTGCAACTAAATTTCTCCTCTTCCCCAAAGTATGCCTTTGGGTCCAATTTTTAAACATATGCTGAGTCTTGCCCCCAGTTACTGCTTTGCTCGATTGCTCCCATAAAGCTTAGGAGTGCGTCCTCGCTTTGAAACTCATCAACGTGTATGATACTTGGTTGGTCCCAGTCTATGAGTTCAAGATGGTAGAGGGGGAGGTCAATGAAGAGGATGGAAAGTTGTTGTAGGATAGCATTTCCCAGGAAGGTTTCATCATCAAAAACATTGTCATAAGCTCTCACAATTTTCTCTTCTGGGATATCTTCGATGTCAGCGATTTTGCCCAGGGATCAACAAGAGAAATAGTTGATGAACTCAGTGGTGTCCCCATTTGTATCAGAGCCCATACCAAGGCCCAGGTGCCTTTCTAGTCAGGTGGGTGCAATAGGATCTTTCATTCCTTTCTCTTCATAACCAAGGCCACCTCCTTGGTAATTCCATTTTTCTGTCACCGGTTTATGCATAGTGGGGTACTTATCTTTGAAGTAATTGAGGTGATTTGTGTCCTTGGGTGGTGGATCTTTATACAACCATTGGTTGATGTTTGGTGCCATTTCCTAGCCAGTCAAAATACCTTTTGATATAAAAGTGGTAGGACCAAATTGTAGTGCCTTGGTTGTCTCTGATTCTATTTTTCTTAGATTAGGCTGGCGGCCTTGAGTGTGAGGATCAATTGGCAGTGCTCCAATGGTGAAGGCATCAAATAAAGTGTACTCACCACAACCTTTGTTGTTGATCTTGACCATGGACAAGGTGGAGGAGAGAATTGTTTCTGGGTCTGAATGGATTCAAGATGAGTTGGTGACTAAGGTGCCAATATCAATCCTAGGATAGTGATTGGAATGTGGAAAGGATGTTTCCAACGCATTGCAGTATGCGAAGGGCTTGGGATTTGTGTGGATGGTGATCTTAGTTCCTTTATATGGGAATTTGATGAACGAATGGTAGGTTGATGGGACGGCCTGCATAGAATGAATCCACGAGCATTCGAGGAGGATATTGTAGGGAAGATCAAGATCAACAACATGACATAATGTCTCCTGGATAACTGGGCCCACTTGAATGGGAAATGATATGGTGCCTTCAGAAGTACACTGCAGATTGTCATATGCTTTTATTGTGATGACATCATTTTTTATATTAGCTTCAGTGCAACCCAACTATTTTATGAATTTTAGAGTACACAAATTTAGGGCCGATCCATTATCTATCATGACCCATTTGATGGAAAAATCTTTAACCATGACAGCAATAAAGACTGGGAGATTATGATCGGTTTCTTCTGAGGGTACGTCTTTTGGTCTGAATGAGACCCCACAAGATGTAGATAGGTGTTCGACAAGGTTTTGGAATTTAGTGAGGTTGATGTCACTGGGAACACAGGATTCTTGCAAGGCTTTATTAAGGATCTCTTGATAAGTGGGTGATGTGCGGAGAAGATCTAGGATTGAAATTTGAGCTAGAGTATTCCCTAGGTGTTCCAAAATGTTGTATTGGGTCCCAGCAGATAGGGTGGGACCAGCACCTGTGACTTTTGTCCTACCTCTATGAGTGGTGATTGCGCATTGGTTATCGGCACCCTTGACATGGATAACATTGATGGAGGACTGGATTTGGGATATGCAGCCGATGAGATTATCGTAATTTTTATATGCATTTGTATAATATTTTCTATTAGCATTTTCTGCTTGTTTACCTTTTCCCTAATCAGAGGACTGAGTAGGATTTTCTGGGCCTATACCAGAAGTGTCTTTAGGGAATGCATTTTGATAAATTTTAAGGCCTGTGTTTAGCGATGATTGGGTAGGAGAATCCACCTTGATCTCCTTGTGGTCAATGAGATCCTGAATATAGTGTTTCAGCTTCATGCATTTGAGAGTGGTGTGTCCCTTAACATGATGGTATGCACAGTACTCGTTGTCTTTATACCAAGATGGCTTAGGAGTTGATTCATCAAATGGTTGTGTTTTAGGATACACAACTTGGTTAGCTTGGACCAGCTAAAATGACATCTATAGGTTCACCCAAAGGGGTAAATGTGCATTGTGGCATATTCAAGGTGCGAGGTCTTTGTTGTCCATGCGGGACTGAGATAGCATTTGTCTGATTCATAGGACCTTGGTAGTTTTGTTGATATGATGTCCCTAGAGGAGGATAGATAGGTGCACCTTAAGGGCACATGTTTTGTTGATACATTGGTTGAGGATACGTGAGAGCAGGTTGTTGATACATGGGAGGAGGTTGTGGATACATTGGTGGTGCTTGCTGATAAGTCTAGGTAGGTGCATTAGGACTAGCTACCACAACCTAAATGTGTTTGGTGTTAGTGGCTCCATCCATTACTGCATTTTTTTTCTTGTTCCAGTATCGTGATCGATCATTATTATGTTTGTCAGGCTGAGATTCTTTATTGTGCTTAATGGTACCTTCTTCTACAAGGCCTCGTTCAAGGTCCATACCCTTGATTCTGATGTCATGATAAGTTTGGATATAGTTCATGCCCATGTGATAAGCAAGCTTAGGATGAAGGTTGTTAATGAAGATTTTGATAATATGTTGTTCTGGGGGTTGGTAAGACAACCTTGTGGTAATCCCTTGCCAACGCTGAAGATAATCGGCCAGGATTTCTCCTCCCTTTTTTTTGGAATTACATAAGTCAACGAGTGAGAGTTCATTTTCAACATTATGTACGTATTGGGCCACAAGCTTTTCAGATAATTTTGTGAAAGTAGAGATTCTGTTGTAAGGGATTTTGTAAAACCACTCAAGGGCGGTGCCTCCCAAGATTTTGGGAAATAGTCTTATGAGGAAGTTATTGCTATAGGCCACTTCTTGACATGCCATGTAGAATTCTTTCATGTGACTCACAGGATCACCCTTCCCCCAATATTTATCAAATTTTGGGGTCTCAAAGTGCTTGGAGAAGGGTATATCAGTGATAGATCGGTCAAATGGATAAGGACATACCTCTTCAAACTTAAATGTTTTAGCCTCTGTCCCAGCTTTTAGCTCCTTAAGAGCGTTCTTCATTTCCTCCCATTCAGGATTGATTTGCGGGGGAGGATTGTTGATCATGATTGTAGGATTTCCTTATGCCTAATATGGATTGAATGGTGAGTATGGAGGATTCTATGGGGGATATTGTGGCATTTGGTAGGGTGGTTTTTGGTCAACATATACATGTTGTTGTGGTGGAAGTCAGGGTTGAGTAGAATAGTGCAGTGGAGGAGGTGTCGGCACTTGATAAGATTGCTGCAACTGTTGGAAATATGCTTGTATTTGTTGTGGTGTTGGATAGGTGGGATGAGCTTGTTGTGCACCTGCATAAGTTTTTTGTGATAGAATGCCCCCAGTGAGAACTTGTTGTGGAGGGGGAATTATTTACGATGCAGTGGAAGATGGCATGGCTATGTAGTTGGTGGAATGAGTTTGTTGTTGTTGCGCGGGTTGTGTAAAAGGAGTGGCAAACTATTGTAGTGGTTGTTCCATGAAGGGATTTGCCCCCTGCATTTGTGGTTGCGGCTATTGTGTAGTTTGGAAAGTGGGCTGTGCAGCTGCGAAGGGGTTGATTGGGTGTAGTTGCGCTTGGGATGTGAATGGGTTGGTGATTTGTTGTTGTTGGATAGGTTGCTATTGGATAGGTGGCTGTTGCTGCTACTGGATAGGTTGGATGGGAATTTGGGGTATGATGAAGGGATTCATGGATGGTTGCAATGTGGGGGGATTTGGGTTGAACAACATTTGAGGTTGAATTGCAGGCATTCATTATGATTGTGTTGTTGGTAGAGCGGGAAAAGTGGACCCTTGCGAAAATAAGGGTTGGTTGTAGGCATTAGTAGGTGGCATGCCTGTGGTTAAGAAAGGCAGAATAGGCATGGAGACTTGGGTGCCTTGATGCTATGAATTGGTTATAGCACTTTGAATGCGTTGAGTAGGAATGGATGGAATAGTGGTTTGTTGTGTGCTAGCTGGTGGTGGTGGTCAAAATTTTGCAACAAATGTTGGGATTTCTTGTGAAATAGGAGCAACCATGACTTGTGGAGGTACTTGCATAGTGATGGGGGGTATTGTTTGTGGTACTGATGTGGCATCAAGAGGCGGGGCTCCAGAGGTAGATGAGGGTGTTGTGTGTATGATGGAAGGTGGAATGGAGGGATAAACTACTTGCATGAGAAGATTTCCCACTTGTAGGGCTCATTGAAGTGGATAAAAAAATTCATTTCTACTGGGATAAGGACGTTCCCCTATTGGTGCCATAGGTCATGTGACAAGTGTGGGTATAATCCAAGGTAGAAGTTGAAGTCCTTGTTGGATGTCCAAGAGTACCTGGTTGTTGTTACGTCCACTCATGGAATTTACCATGTGGACAAGTGCTGGATGATTGATAAATGTTTCCATGACACTTAGAGTGGGAGTTTCATTAGTGTCTACCCATATATGTTCAATTTGATCATTGGGATAATGTGCATAAGTGACCATGGTGTTGGTATTGTCAGTCGTAGGATTAGATGAGCTAGTGGCAAGATTAGGATCCATGTTCTTCCTCTTCTTAGTGGCTCGTGTGATAGGTGGCATGAAATGACTATCCTAAAGGAATATGAAATGCAAGATGTATGGAAAGATGTACCTAGGAAACTAAGGATGATGATACTAGGATTAGGATGTGCTTAAGATGATAGATGTGCTTCTATGGATTAAGGATGAATTGATGTATGCAAGGATCAAGGGTTGCTTTCCCTAGTGTAGGATCAAGTGGATATGATTGTCTACCTAAGATAGACTTGTGGTCTTCAGAAGACGAGATTCTTTGATAATGCGAACCGACCTTTTGATCAAGGTGATGAGGTTGCAAAAAAAAAGTGGATTATCCTAAAACAATGCTTAGTTTAAGGACATTCAAGGATGGGGTTTGACTTAAGATGTAGGTTTTAGCAACTCAAAAGGGTATGCAATACCTAAGTGAGGGGTGTGATCAAGGATGCTTTGAATGATGATTAAGATGATGCTAGGTTGATTAGGATTGATTTGATAAAGCAAGATCATGCTAGGATGAGTGTGTGCTGTGTTCCTAAAGATGACAACCTAAGTGAGGTTCTAAAATGCAAGCTAAGTGAACTTAAGAAGAGGAGGAAATTATGTTTGTTGTGGTAAACTGACTAGTCATATTGTTCAATTGTAACAAAAGCAGAGTTTAGATGATATTTTCCCATGAAGCGAGCAACCTTGTTGTTATAAATCACTTTTTCAAGTAGTTCTCATTTATGGATTTCTTTCTTGACAGAATCGACAATGTGTTCATACTTGGTAGCCTCTCAGGTTGTGTTTTTATATTCTCTTTGCATGGGTGGTAATGGGGTTTTCACCTTCTTATTTTTCTTGGAATCGGTCATGTCTTATAAGTAGATCTTGATCTTGGATGAATAGTTTGAGGTTCTTAGGACATATCTCATAAAAGACTAAAATTTTGCAAAAGGATGTTGTCTTGATAATCTAGCAAAAGCTTGATCTTGTTCTAATTTTCAATAGATTTGTTCCATGGAAAGAACTGATTTCAACATAGTCAAAGAAGAAAATAACAAGCATGTGTCTGAAAGCAATCCGACAAGGGACAAAGCAACCTTGAAGGAAACAAGCACGTGACAAATTTGAATGTTGGGTATTCTGTTTATGTTTTGGATTTTGCAAATGTTGTTCAAACACTTCAAGAACACATCTAGCTAAGGAATTGGTTTCAATGAAATATTATAGACCCATTGCTTGGTAGTTCGTCAGCTCGCATAGCAGTGTCACCCCCGAAAGGGCGCCCATATTTTTTCCTTTTTCTAGGTATTGTTGCTGTACTACAAAGATCTCTTTCGCAACACAATGTCTTGGGACATGTATGATGGGGATCTTGGGGGAGATTCTTCCCTCCCCTCACACTATAATAAATCACCGTTCGGAGGTGAATCAGGTAGCTTCTATGCCTAGAGTGTTTAGTAAGGGTCTCCATTTGATTGTATCTTCTATGTCTTTGCAAGCATGATTCAGGCATATAGCCCCATAGTGCGTCTTGACAAAAGTGGTCACGTAAATGTGATTGAGACCATGACGCCACACTTAAGTTAGATGAGAGCCAATTATAAGCTCAAATTCCAATCAACTCTCAAGGCTTTAACCCCAAAGAGTAAATTTGATTAACGCGAGTTAGAGTGGTGTGGCTTACACCTCATTCTCACATGGGTCATTCCTGGGAGATTTTTTCCTCGACTGGCAGGCCCATCTAAAGGATTAACTTGAAAAACATGGATTGGCGACAAGTGGGGTCTAAATTTTTTATTTTCCCAAAAGGAGAAAAGAGCATACTCTCCTACCCAATATCATTTTCTCCTAAACACACAAGACAAGTTTGTTATTTCCCAAAAGATTTAATTGTTTAACACAAAGAAAGTGTGTCTAGGTTTTTGGTCTTCCTAAAAGGGAAGAGAGCATAATCCCCTAACACTTGCTTCAGATTAGACAAATAAATCTAGCTAATTAGTTTATGTGCCTAAAAAATATTATCACAAACACGATCGTTTGGTCAATTTTGATTTGAGGCAACCTGCAAGACAAGTGTGAGAAATCTTATGAAGTTGTGTCTTGGGAAAGTGGTGCTACAAGAAAATTGGTTAGTAGTTTGAGCTTTTCCAAATCTTTGACAAGTGATAAAGGTGATCTATAAAAAGAATTCACTTAAAAAAATATTTCATTATCATAAGATATGAACTTTTAAAATTGAAAATGAAAGGGTAAATTTGAACATTTTCACCAAATTTTTTAAGTGCAATCTGAATTAACATCTTACCAATTTGAAAAGGTCTCTGAGTTATCTTTTCAATTCTTTTTGAATCATTAAAAATGGAGTCCGTATGCAAAAGTTATGGATGTTTTAGTGACAGTGTCTTTGTTTGCATGCAGAGCCACCTGTGTACAAGTAGAGCTGCTTATTTGTCAGAGCTGCCTTTGTAGAAGCAGAGATGCCTGTCTGTGAATCTAAATGTGTTTTTGAGAAGAATGAAGATATTTTGATAAGTTTTAGAGACATGGGTCCCACTGGGCATGCCAGAATATGTATGAGGAATTCTTCAATTTTTTTGGAGCAAGCTCAAACATGACAGGTTAGTGGATTAGTACATAGAAATCCATAGAATAAGCAAAAAAACTAAAAAGACTTCATCATAACAATAGATTGAGCTTAAAATAAGTAAATTGCATCCTATTATTACTTATTTGATTTTCTCTTGATAAAGATATGTAGGTGTGCTCTCTCAAACACACAAAAATGCAATGATCCCCAATGTAAATGCAAGATTTTAATATGCAAGAAGAGAGATTCAAGAGCTAGTATGAAGAACTAGTC
>MU222630.1:12613-29061 GCA_018584345.1 Thuja plicata
AATTGCAATCATTTGATATGGGCTTGGCTCGTCATGACACCAAGGTAGATTGGTGGAAATCTACCAATGTAGTGATAAAAGAAGAGCTCGAGGAGCTCAAGACTGCCAAAGTTCAACTTAAGGCAAAAGTGGCTAAGCTGACTAACTTCATTAGGAAAATCCTCACTCTGATTGCAAGCGTTCCCAGCACCCAAACCACCTTTTACCCCAGTGTTGCGGAGAACCAAGCCATTTTGGCTAAGTTGCAAGAACACCAACATTATGGGCAGATTGGTAAATGGTGGACTGAGAGGCTTGAATCTAAGAGATTAGCAGTGGTTGAGTAACTAGGTAACACCCTTCTAAGGTTGGAGGTAGAGAGCAATAACATTTCTTTGAACCTACAGACTCTCATGTCAGAGAGGGTGAAGTGCCAAGAATGTATAGTTATGCTGCATGTGGCAGTAAAGATGAAGACTAGAGAAGCTCTAAAAGCTAAGATTTTACAGAAAGAAGATGAGCCTTTGATTGAATGGCTTTACAGCCTAGATTTTAAGATTGAGATGATCATCGGGGCTGAAGCAGGATTGCAACAGACTGATGTCAAGATCAAAGAAGAGCAGAGCCAAGATTTCAAACTCCTCTTAGGCCTTCATATAGAATCACAGACCAATGGTCAGGGCAAAGAAATAATCAGATTAGCCAATATGCAGAATTCATTTTCCGGTGATTTGCATAAATTGACAGAAGATTCTACCTCTCATCTAGAAAAAATACCAGAACTCTAGCAGTTGAGTGGATGCATTTTTAGAGCGACGGAGGAAATGAAAGATCAGACTGATGCCATTAAGATTCTTGCCAAGGAACATTCTAGGTGGCTCATTCGATACACTAACATCCACGTCAACAAGAATGAAGAACTCATTCGATTCATTATAGCTGTTACAGCCCAAAGGTTAGACAAGGGGAAGGAAATTGAAACTTAAATAGATTCCCCCTTGTGCTAGTTTTTATACTATTGTAACTGATAAATCTTTCAGTTACCATTTTTAGTTGGGGAAGCTGAACCATTTTGGTTCTCCCCCCTTCTCTTTTAACGACCCAATCTGGGACCCTATATGTACTATTTCCAAAATCAATACAAAGGTCGGCTAAATTTTGGTGTGAAGAATAGCATTTTGCCGAGTCAAATTTGTATGTATAAATACCATTGTTTTATCTATTCCATCTGCATTGTATTTATCTTTCTGTTGAATTCAGATGTTTCTTTGAAGTTGGATTTACAACCTATGTTCGAACTAGAGCTTTGTATTATGAATTGATATGATTAGCAAAAGGGGAAACTCGTTGTTATCTTAAATTTGGGAAACATTCTCATGATATAGATTGATTCATCATTGTTTCATCATTAGTTTTTAGTCTTGCATTTGCATTTTCAGTAGAAGTTCATGCATTACCAATTTTGGGAGTTAATATGATTGATGAAATCTTAGGGTTGGCTAGATTTAGAGTGGAATTCATCCTGCCTGAGCTATTTCCTGCCTAGGATTAGCTTGGTTTGCCTCTTCTGTTCTCGGGTTAAGAACATACCCCCGTTAGATTAGGAAAGAGAAAAATTCACTGAAAATCATTCATATAAGGGAGCTGTACCTTTAAATTCAGAGGGAAATTAGTTTATTTTTCAATTAAAATTTTCCAACTATTATATTCGATTATTCTTAAGCATTTTTTGGGTATTTTAGAGTTAACTTGAAAAGAACAATCTGTTTACCAACATATTTTTGGCAAATCTGCTAGGGAGATGAATAGTCATTACACCAGAAGTATATCATGAGGAAAGATGGTGCTTCCCCATGAAAATATAATTCTTGTACTCCAACCAAATCTTGGTTTTCAAGATGATCAAGAGGACCTTATTTCCTCGCTGAACACTTTTTCCTAGAGGAATAGAAGAAGCATGGAACATTACAGAAATGCCAGTCAAGTGCTAGAGAAAGAAGAAGCTAGAGAAGAAGCACTTGAAAGAGAATTCTGAAGGATAAATTAAAGAAGAGCACAGCGCCAAGTCGAGCATGAAGCTAGGCCACAAAATTAGTCGAAAATCTGGAGCCTAAAAGATTTCTCATGAGCACAAAGAAAGAAGTATAGATCCAGTCTCTGAGAGACTTGCGGATATTAATTTTGCTCTACTTGAAGTACCTCACTGAAGAAAAAAAACTACAAAAAGCCAGAGCAGACCTTCTTCACCCCCTAAGAAGTCTACTCTTCTATCCACCACTTGCCAAGTGTTAATGTTACATGGAGTAGTTTCTCCTCCTGTTATCAATCTAACCCCTTATTAACCTCAAGAAATAATGGCACTCCCTTGGGCCGCTGTAGTCAGACCCCTGCAATTAGCTGCATATAATCCTCTTCCCTCAGGATCTAGAAAGAATTTTCCTAAATTTTTGGGAGATGGGAAAGTATCTACAGATGAACATATTGCAGCATTCTTTGCTTCTATCAATATTCTGGTAGTACAAGAAGAGGGTGTGGTTGTTAGATTATTTGTTGAGACCCTTGTTGAGGGTGTTGCCGATTGGTTTCACCACCTACCAAATTCTTTTATTATAGACTAGGCCTCCATGAGAGCTGCTTTTGAAAGAAGGTTCAAAACTGTGGAAGATGAACATGCTCTCTTGACACAATTAACCTCTATCAAGAAAGAGCCTTCTATTAGTATGAGAGATTTCATAGCTAAATTCAATAAGGTCATAAATTGTATTCTAGTGGATGACAGGCCTATGGCGGGAAATTTGAAAATATTCTTTATAAGTGCTATGCCACTAGACATTAATTATGATCTAAGAAGAGTGAACCCCGCTGGTTTATATGCTACACAAAGGACTGTTGTGGAACTTGAATACCACATGATCTCATCCAGGAAATGGAAGAGAGAAATCTAATCAAGAGCCAGTACTAGTGGTACTACATCGTCTGATGAGATGATCCAAAAATTGTCAAATGAATTCATCGCCTTCAAAAGGCAACTTCCTAGATTCAATAACCCTTATCAACAGAATTATCAAGAGCAACTTGGAAGGGACAATGATAGGAGGAATGATGACAGTAAAGCATTGTATTTAACTGGTCCACCACAAAGACTAGCTATTAAAGCCCCTCATAAAAGAGGGAATATGTGTGCCTTTCATCTAACTACAAATCACGACGGAGAAAGTTGCCCTGATGTAGCCCGTGCTTGGAAAATGCATCAGACCAACGAATGGAATGTTGGAGTCCCCAAAGTGGAACCAAATTCATACTTGCATGGAGACTCTGAAAATTTATATTTAGAGTATGAGTCTGATTTTGAACAAGGAGCAACATGTTATGCAACCATAGATGGGATTTCCTATACAGTCTTCACCAGGAGCCAGAAAGATAAAGGTTCTACCTCTTCCCCCCCACCTAAAAATAATGAGGCGTCTACCTCCAACTCTAAGGAGGCCAACCAAGGTGTGAGAATTCTACAACCAGGTAAGGAGCAGAGCTCTTTTGACATTATTCAATTCTGTAGAGACTCTTGAATTCAAATATCTCCCATAGATTATCTCAAGTCCAATCCTATAGAATTGCAAAAATTAGTAGATTATTGTAATGAAGGGAATCAAAACCTAAAGCAGAATGCAATGACTACTATAGACAATGAGTCAATTTTTGCGGAGCCCATTGAGCAAGGTGAATCATCTATGTTAGCTACTTTTCCACGTCAGAAGCCTGATCCATTTTATGTGTCTTTATATATTAATGGATGCAAGTTGAGAAATTGTATAATAGACTCTAGAGCCTTAGATAACGTGATGCCATCAATAGTAGCTAAATATTTGGGACTTACCCTTACTAAGGCTCATGGTAAGAGCTATTCTATGGACTCCAAGCAAGTACCTCTGGTTGGAAAAATTAAGGATGCCCAAGTAGCTCTGGTAGCGCAACCTGAGAAGAAGATGTTGTTAACAATCCTGGTTGCTGATATACCTGTTAGCTATGGTTTGTTGCTGAGTAGAGAAATAAAGTTAGATTGGTCTCAAGCTTTAATCCCGATGGGTAATAAAAAAATTAAACTAGTCCCAGAAGAGAAAGCTAAGTTTACAGTGCTGAAGTCAAATGACCCTAAAGCCCAAATTTTGTATCAAGAATTAGAGTTTGGCAACTATATGCTATTTACTGAGGATCAGTATGAAGAGGTGAAACCAGGAGATTCGGGAAAGGTATTTTTCTCCGAAGAGGTGTCATCTCAAATATGGACACTTGAGTTTGATGGTAGTTGTGCTTCGTTGGGATCTGGCGCAGGTGTGGTCTTGATATCACCAGATGGAATATGTGAGCCTATGGATTATAAATTAGAGTTTGTAAATACCAATAATACTGCTGAATATGAGGCCCTCCTATTAGGAATCATCTCTACAAAAGAAAAGGGCATGAAGATTTTGAGAGCTTGTGGTGATGCAGAGCTTATCGTGTGCCACGTTAAGAATAAATATTCTGTTAAAAATTAGAAGAACTACAGGAATAGAGTATGGGATGAGATAGAAACACTAGATGCGTTCTTTATTGAATTAGTGCCAAGAGAGTTGAATGCCAAAGCGAACTCCCTGGCTGTGTCAGCTTCATTACTCCTTCCCCACCCAGAATTTAAAGACAAGAAGTACCAAGTGGAATTCATATATCAATCATCCGTACCCGACAGTGTGGAAGATTGGAAAGTGTTTGAAGATGATAATAATCTCCTTCTCTTTCTAGAGAGCAGTGGCGACTTTCACAAAGAGTTCTGTGGCAATTACAAAGGAGATCATCCAGACAAGCGAAAGAAAGAAAAGTTAGATATTATCTAGCTGCAAGGTAATATCATTCCACCCCTTCTAGTCACTCTTGAAAAACTTATCAATAGGCATGACACTTTTGTGAAGAAGAAAAGAATCGAAAGAGGTCCTACTACTGGTGAGTATGAAGGAATGAATATTGGAACTGAGAAAGATCCCAAGATGATCAACATTGGGAAGTTTTGTACTAAAGTAGAGTGGAACGAGGCAAGGAAACTCTTCCTAGAATACTCAGATGTTTTTTCCTGGAGCAATGAAGACCTAAAAATTTTTATGGGCAGAAAATTCAAACATCAAATCCCCTTAAAACCTGAAGCTACCCCATTCAGGAAAAAGCAAAGGAACTATAACCCCAAAGTTGCAGATGCGATATTCAAGGAAGTAGATAAAATTCTTAAAGAAAGGATCATCTATCCTATACACCACTCTACTTGGGTGGCAAACATAGTGCCTGTGAGGAAGAAGAACGGAGAGATAAGAATTTGTGTAGACTTCAGAAATCTTAACCAATCTTCTTTGAAAGACAATTATGCTCTTCCCAATATGGATCACTTACTACAGATTGTAGACGGAGCTAAAATGATGTCTATGTTGGATGGATTTTCGGGATATAATCAGATAGAAGTTGAGAAAATGAACCAGCATAAAATGACGTTCACTTCCCCGTGGGGCACGTTCGCTTACTATAGAATGCCATTTGGGCTAATCAACACTGGAGCTAATTTTTAGAGAGGTATGGACCTTTCCTTCAGTGACATGAATAATACAATCATTGGTATGTATTTGGATGATCTTACTGTATTCTCTAGGAAAAGAGTAGATCATATAAATGACTTAAGGAAAGTTTTGCAAAGGTCTCGGGAGGATGGGATTTCGTTAAATCCCAAGAAGTCAATCTTCTGTGTAACTAAGGGGAAATTGCTAGGTCATATTGTCTCCCAGGAAGGCATAAGAATCGATCTAGAAAGGGTTAGAGCTATTTATTAATTGAGTTTACCTATGAATAAAACTGGAGTAAAATCTTTTTTTGGTCAGTTAACTTTCTCAGGAGGTTCGTTCCAAATTTTTTAGAAATTACTAAATGTATAGTTGATATGATGAAGGGAAATGTGAATTTCAAGTGGAATAAACTCGGTAAGCAAGCCTTCAAAAACATAAAGAATGCCATAGCCAATGCTCTGGTGTTATGTCACCTAGATTACAAGAAAGATTTTGTAATCTACTGTTATTCTTCTGAACATACTCTATCAGCCATTCTCATGTAGGAAAATGAGGAGGGAGTCCAGGCTCCTATTGCTTTTATGAGCACGCCTTTGAAAAATCACGAGCTAAAATATTCCCAAACTGAAAAACACACTTTCGTAGTTGTTAAGGCTTTAAAGAATTTTAGGTTCTACATCTTACACTCACATTCTCTTGTGTATGTACCTGATAATGCAGTGAAGATCATATTGACTCAACATGATGTAGGATGCAACAACAGAGGAGCATGGGTAGCCAAAACACAAGAATATGATGTAGAGATCAAGCCCATAGAGGTGGTAAGAGGCAATGATCTGTGCAGGGCAATGGCGGAAAACCAAGCAGGCAAAGATCTAGAAGCTACACAATTAGTTTTGGCAGTAAGTATGCAAGACCCCTAATTTGAAAACATCATGTATTTCCTTACATATGGGGAATGCCCTGAAGGGCTGACTTCTAAGCAAAGAAGAGACCTAAAACTGAAGGCTTCTAAATATGTCATCTAGGAAGATAAGTTATATAAGAGATCAATAGACGAGACCTTTCTCCGATGTGTCGATGGACAACAAAAAGATAAGTTGTTAAGAGTATTTCATGATGAAGCCTACGGAGGGAATTTCTCCTCATCAATTACCGCATTCAAGATTCTGAGGCAGTGTTATTACTGGCTAGGAATGTTCAGAGATGCTTACGACTGGGTAGCAAAGTGTGAGAAATGTAAAATGTTTACCGGAAAGCCACAGTTAGCAGCGTTACCTCTAAGACCGATGATAATTGAAGGTCCTTTTCAACAATGGGGTCTTGATTTTATTGGTCCTATAAACCCCATGTCCAGTGCAGGTCATACCTACATAATCACTGTGACTAACTACTTCACAAAATGGGTGGAGGCGAAAGCAACCAAAAGGAATACTTCAGAAGTAGTATGTGAATTCATCGAAGAAAACATCCTGGTAAGGTTTGGTTTGCCTATTAAGTTAGTTATGGATAACGCAACATAATTTTCTTCTCAAGAAATTACTAAATTTTCTTTCGAGTATGATATCATGGTCAGTCATTCTTTTGACTATTTCCCTCAAGGGAGTGGTCAAGACAAATCTAGCAATAAAAACTTGGTGAATATCATGAAGAAGCTTGTAGCAGACAACTTGAGAATCTGGCATAAGAAAATCTATGTATCCCTCTGGGCAGATAGAGTGACTCCTAAAAGAGCCATAGGTGTGTCCCCTTTTGAACTTGTTTATGGAGTAGAGGCCAGCCTTCCATTACCACTGGAGTTAGCAACCTGCAAACTGAGAACAACAGTAGAAGATGGCATATATTAAAATGGTTTAGAGAAGAGGATTTTGTACCTAAGCAAATTAGAAGAAGAAAGAGAGAAAATGGTAGATCACATTACACAGCATCAGATACATGTGAAGAGTTTGTTTGATAAAAAGAGCAGACCCCATAAATTTATGGAAGGAGACATGGTGTTGTTGTGGGACAAGCGTAGGGCACCGAAGGGCATGCACAGAAAATTTGAAACACTATGGAAAGGACCCTTAAATATCCATCAAGTATTCGAGAAGAATTCTTTCAAATTGACGTATCCAGATGGTGAAGCGCTACCCCTAGCATATAATGGTAAGGATTTGAAGCTCTATCAGATTAAAATTGAAAAAAGATAACCCCTATATTGTACAATAGTTATGTTTAGTTCCTACTTTTGTTTTCCTAGTTATGTTCTCTTCATGTTTTCCCTTTCCGTGTCTTGCTTTAGTTTTGTTTTGAGCCGCCTTTTGTTGAACTTCGCGAAACCAGAGACTTGAGATTCCTTGCTTGGACATGTGAATGTCCAAGTCCCCAGATAGAGCCAGTTCTTGCCCCACTTTTAGTCTGCATACCTTTGAGACAAAGTGAGTGTTTAATATATAGTGGTGGTCTTGGAAGCTTCTTGTTAGTCCTAATTCTAAGTCTAGAAAATCTTCCTTTAGGCTAGGGAGCCTTTACCAAATTTTTCCAGATTGCCTTCTCTTTTGTGAGTCAGAGGGAATATTTATCTAAAGTTATGTTTTCATTGGGTAGGTTAAGTTCCCAATCTGGTAAAGGCCATGGTTTGAAGATTTCTAACATCAGTGTTACACACAATGGAAGTATGTAGCCGTAATCCTTCATTTTGCATCTTGGTAGAAAATCAGGTTCAAGTTTCTCCACTGGCAAAAAAGTATCAACAGAGTTAATCTTCCACCGATGACTACTAAGTGATGTCTCAGCAAGAAGTAAAGTGCTAAAATGGATCTTTTAGGCTTAAGAATGGTTGTTGTGTCTGGATTGCACCTCTATAAGCCAAAGGGAATGATTCGATAGAAATAAATCAAGGAAATAAACCAAAGGTAGAAAAGTGGAAAATGACTTCTCCTTTACTCCTACAGGCGGGTTTTGACCCATGGAGTATGTTTTTTGCCGAACCATTTAAATGAAGCGTTTCGAGGAAGGGCATGTCTCATAAAGAATCTAAGATATAAAGAAGGCAGATGAAATTGACACATGCCATTTTGGCATCAAGATAAACCAAATTTCTCCCCTAGTGGACTTCTAAACCAAGAGCACTCCAAAAGCACTTCTCTGCCAAAGGAGAAGCAGAAAAGTGATTTTTTGCTACCTCAGAAAAGTCACTGTTGCGATTACTAAAAGTGAAAAGACATTTCTTAACGGCCCATAAAAGCAAGGTAATTAATTCAAATAAAGCCATTTTACTTCTTAACGATATTTTCATTAATGCTAAGGTCTTTTCATTCAAGTGGGGTGGGAAGTCAGCCGTTAAACAGTAAGAATTCAAAAGTTATAAAATCAGTTGAAAGTTGCAAATGAGAGCTACCATTTGTTCACCAAATTGATTTGAATTCGAAGTCTCATATTTTAGCTATTCCTTTCTCCCACATCCCTAAGAGATACTTCTAATTCCCAAATATGAATAATCAGAAGTATGGCTTCCAGATTCATGGGATTTAATGGAATGAACGACATTACTTATGAATGGTATAAGATTTTGGATACATCTCTGAAGTTCTTTGACATGCAGAACTTCCAGAACAGATTAAAAGTGGACCAGATACATCCTATTACATAGAAGTTGAAGGAGAGCGGATTAGTTGAGGCCACTGGTTTTCCTGTGGCTGTACAAGCCCCAGAATTAATCTGAGAATGCATCGCTCGATACAACCCAGATACCAGGAAAATTCTCTTGCCCAATGATACGGTGTTTTTATCTATTGACATGGAATCGGTACAAAACTCACTTCGCATCCCAGAGCAAGCTGAGTATTAGGAAATGACATACAGTCTAGCGGTGACTGAGTATATTACCAAAAATTTAGCTTGGAAGAAGGAGATAATGAAAGCATGGTTTCAAGAACCCAAGAGCACCAAAGGGAAGCTACCAAAGACATTATATGGCACCAATTTGAAGCCAAAGATCATTGACATTCTAGTGTTACTCCATAGGATCAGAGGTGAGAGTGAGGCACTCAATTTTTTTGACCATCACTTCTTCTTGGTTCAGGTAATCTGTTCCCAACATCACTTCATAGATTGGGAACTTATGGTAAGTGAGAATCTCTTGGAGGCCCTAGATAGAGCTAAATGCCAGAATGAATTTTAATTTTCTTCAGTCCTCTTATATATTCTGGCTACACTCCAAATTTGGCCAGGTCTTCCTAGATTAGAGGAATTTCCTGATGATGTCAAGAGTTATGAATTTTTCCCCTCTTTGCAATTACATAATAGTTATGCTGAGTATCTTCGGGTAAATGATGCATTTACAATGAGATTGTGCAGGGAGTTCCAAGGTTATCCAGAAAGGAGATTCTCCCCCGAAGCCATGGCTTTCATCAACCAATTTGGATGCTATTTCATTCAATTTAGAGGTTTCTCATATCTTTGTCTTGAAGGTTGTGATGATTTCCCTTTGAAGCTGCCCAGGTATCCTACTGATATGATCATGCTGATCGAAGTAATGAGGCAAGCACTCCAGGTGAACTTACTCTATACTGAGGCTAAGAAGAAGGGATACAACTTCTCCATGACCATCAGAGCTTACAACTGTGCATCACGGTCAGAGGCGAAGAATGTTCTACACTCTCAAAGAGGTTTTCTTTGGAAACCTACGATGTCTTGAGACCGTAATATGACCCCGTGAACTATGCCAGGGATGTATTGCAAATGAGCCACGCAATTCATCATGTACATGATATTGAAGACTACTGGGCAAATTGTAAGGATGATTTGGAAAGCAGAGAGAGATTCTACACCCAGTTAACTATTGAACAAGTCAAAAGGTTCAATGTTAACATTACAGTAGAGGGGTTAGATGATGATGGCAATCATATGTATGATGATACATATCTACAGGAGATAAAGCTCGCCCCTGTTAGTTCTAAATGCATGCTGGACCAAGCCATTAGCAATTTGTCGAATCTAATGGGGGTTATCTATAAAAGAATAGAACAGTGGGTCGAATGGACTGTAGGCCAAAGGAAGAGATCAGAAAGGAAACTTCCTACTCAGTGAACCCTAGAAAAGGATACTGCTAGTACTTCAACCACTTCGTCGGTGACAATTGCAACCATTGCTAAAAGATCAACCTAGCCAGCGGGAGGAGGTGATGAACCTCCTGAGAAAATAATCACATTGGAGAAGACTTGTGGAGAAGGTCCACTCCCAAATATTGGAATAACAAAGGAGCTCACCAAGGATGTAGAACCAGAGCGGTCAGTAAAAGCAGTCAAAATAGATGTACCGATTGACACTCTGACCCAGGTTTCTCCCTGGAGAGGGTCTCCCGTCATAGTGGAAGTAGGTGAAGATAATCCTTCAACCACATAAATAGAAGGAGAAGATAGAAAGAATCAGAGGATCGCTTCAATAGCCAAGTTTGTGTCCTCTTCTCCTACTTCAGTAAACCCATTTTCTTCGAGGCCAAAGGCTACACTTCCAGTCATCAGGAATTGTTCATTGAGGAGTTGGTTTCTGCCAAGTTCGTTTCTGCCAACAAAGTTACTATCAAAGAGTCATGGATAGAACATACTTTGGAATGCAAGAGGAAGAGGGCGGAAGAAGGGGCTTCTGACAAAGACACTTTGTCATGAGCCTTTCAGCCCAAAGCCGCTATGAGAAAACAGAAGAAAGTGAAGACAATGTCTACTCTCGGTCGGGATCCTGAGACTGGGCACTTCACCATGGAAGTGGCCAAGCCAACTAAGGAAGTCAAATTCAAAGATATGAATTCTTCAGACTTTTAGTTGTAGTCATTTGATATGGGCTTGGGTCGTCATGACACCAAGGTAGATTGGTGGAAATTTACCAATGTAGTGATAGAAGAAGAGCTCGAGGAGCTCAAGACTGCCAAAGTTCAACTTAAGGTAGAAGTAGCTGAGCTGACCAAATTCATCAAGAAACTCCTCACTCCGATTACAAGCATTCCCAGCACCCAAACCACCTTTGACCCCAGTGCTGCGGAGAACCAAGCCATTTTGGCTAAGTTGCAAGAAGACCAACATTATGGGTAGATTGGTAAATGGTAGATTGAGAGGCTTGAATCTGAGGGACTAGCAGTGGTTGAGAAACTAGGCAACACCCTTCTAAGGTTGGAGGTAGAGAGAAATAACATTGCTATGAACCTATAGACTCTCATGTTAGAGAGAGTGAAGTGCTAGGAATGTATAGTTATGCTACATGTGGCAGTAAAGATGAAGACTAGAGAAGCTCTAAAAGCTATGATTTTAGAGAAAGGAGATGAGCCTTTGATTGAATGGCTTTAGAGCCTAGAGTTTAAGATCAAGATGATCATCCCGGCCGAAGCAGGATTGCAACAGATAGATGTCAAGATCAAAGAAGAGCAGAGAAAAGAGTTCAAACTCCTCTTAGGACTTCATACAGAATCATAGACCAGTGGTCTGGGTAAAGAAATAATCAGAGTAGCCAATATGCAAAATTCATTTTCCAATTATTTTCATAAACTGGCAGAAGATTTTGCCTCTCATCTAGACAAAATACCAAAACTCCAGCAGTTGAGTGGATGCATTTTTAAAGCGACGGAGGAACTGAAAGATCAGACTGATGCCATTAAGATTCTCGCCAAGGAACATTCTAGGTGGATCATTTGATACACTAACATCCACATCAACATGCATGAAGATGTCATTCGAGTCATTACAACTGTTACACCCTATAGGGCTAAATTAGACAAGGGGAAGGAAACTGAAACTTAAATTGATTCCCCCTTGTGCTATTTTTGATACTATTGTAACCGATAAATCTTTCAGTTACAATTTTTAGTTGGAGAAGTTGAACCATTTTGGTTCTCCCACCTTTTCTTGTAATGGCCCAATCTGGGACCCTATATGTACTATTTTCAAAATCAATACAAAGGTCGGCTAAATTATGGTGTGAAGAATTTAACATTTTGCTGAGCCAAATTTGTATGTCTGAATACCATTGTTTTATCTATTCCATCTGCATTGTATTTATTTTTCTGTTGAATTTAGATGTTTCTTTGAATTTTTATTTACAACCTATGTTCAAACCAGAGCTTTGTATTATGAATTGATATGATTAGCAAAAGGGGAAACTCCTTGTTATCTTAAATTTGGGAAACATTCTCATGATATAGATTGATTCATCATTGTTTCATCTTTAGTTGTTAGTCTTGCATCTGCATTTTCAGTAGAATTTCATGCATTACCAATTTTGGGAGTTAATCTGATTGATGAAATCTCAGGGTTGGCTAGATTTAGAGTGGAATTCGTCCTGCCTGAGCTATTTCCTGCCTAGGATTAGCTTGGTTTTCCTCTTCTATTCTCGGGTTAAAAACATACCATTGTTAGATTAGGAAAGAGAAAAATTCACTGAAAATCATTCATATAAGGGAGTTGTACCTTTAAATTTAGAGGGAAATTAGTTTATTTTTCAATAATAATTTTCCAACTGTTATATTCAATTGTTCTTAAGCATTTTTGGGTATTTTAGAGTTAACTTGAAAAGAACAATCCGTTTACCAACAAACCACAAAAATTGAATCATTACCTCTCTTAGTTCGATGGAAACCCAAAACAAAATCTATACTTATAAAGTCACATAGTCTAGATGGAGTTGGTAGTGGCTGATACAAACCAGCATTCTAACTGTTTCCTTTGGCATATTGATAAACTCTACATCTCTTCACATATCTCTTGACATTTTTTTGCATCGCTGGCCAATAGTAATGAGTGTTTAGCTGCAAGTAAGTTTTTTCCCCTCTAAAATGGCCAACAAGGTTGTCACAATGTTAATCCTTCAATAAATTGTCTCTCATAGATCCTCTAGGTATGAAAAATTTGTTTCCCTTAAACACAAAACCCTCCCATAGCATATAATCCATCCATGGTCCCCTATCTATACTAAGAGGACTTTTGCAAGCTTTGAAAGCCTCCTTAAAATTTGTTTATTTAACATATGACTCCTTAAAAATAAAGTAAAAACAAAAATGAGTAATGAATGTTAGAGTTATCTCCAACATACTCACTACCCTATCATCTAAGTTAAGATAAGATATGAGTTTACATAATTCTATTTTCAGAAATGAAGGGGTATATTATCCACTTATTGATAAAGTCCATTTATAAGGTCTTATATACCTGTAAAGATTTCCTTAATAGAATTTAAACAAAATAAAAATATTAAGATTTACTTATTCACGTGTACTAAATATAAAGATATCTGTCTGTCAAATATATGGATTTAAGATTTCCCAACTATTCAAAAGAAATGTCCTTGCTTATCATAGAAGGAAGACAATTTGTATTTGAACTAGCGCATAAATTAATGAATAATAAATCTTGACTTCTAGGCTAGGATGTGGTGCCTACTTCCCTCTTCAATATTACTCTTAGATTCATGTCCACTTAGCTATCCTTGTTCATTTTTAATGAAAAAAAATGAAAAAAGAACTATATGAATGTATAAAACAAAGATTTACATTTGTGCAAAATACATGTATAAAATAGAATAATTAAATAAATAAATATAAATATTTAAATATCTGTCTATATTAATAAAGAGGGTCTGCAAAACCATTTTCATAAGAATAAACAATGGCTATTTGCAAGTATAAAAAGATATCTTATAAGGGTTAAATAAATTAATAGTATCAGAGACTGGATAGTCTGGCCGCCATAAATTTGGTGTCGATGCAAGGATTAGTGGAGTAGGGAATGTTCATCCTCTTGGCAAGTCATTATTGTCATAAATAAATAAATATTATAAAAAAGGTGTAGGTCCCTTTTGTTAGAAAATAAATTAAAGTCTGGGTAAAAGTACAAACCTGTGTCACACTTTTATAAAGGAAAAGGACGACAACATTCAAATCTTTAAACTTTAACAACATAAAAGTGGCATTTGTGTTTAGAATTTGAAGATGATGTAAACTAATGAAATATGTAAAATTTGATGAAGTTTAGGCTTATATCTTTTTTTAAAAAAATTTGAACAAAAATTGACATAGTTTTTAAATTTTTGAAGTCCATTTTTTTATTCCTGAAATATGCTGAAAATCTAGGGTCTAGTCCGTGTTTAAAAACTATATGCAAATAATATTTTTTTCCTTTGATTCCATAATATGTTTTAGATGACATGTATAGCTAATGCATAAAAAAACAAAGATTGGAGTTCATTATATATTTTGTCTGTTATAACTATCCAAAGTCGGTGTTACCTGAAATCAACAGTTTTTAGTTCGCGTTTAATTTTCCCTATCAAATCAACACCAGTAAAAAAAAAATTACATATTCTTGAAGAGGAATCTCTCCTCTAGTGTTAAATATAAAGTTTTAATTTTTCTGACATGATTTGTTATTTTTAATATTTTTTGAATGAGCGTGTTCTTAAATGCTAAAATACCTACTTGAAGTATTTTCAACTTATAATATATTATATGAAACCAAAACATGATAAAAATTACACGACCATAATCTTGACTACAAGCTCTACAAAAGGGTATTTTAGATTTTACAGAAAGGTAAATTTTGACAGAGAATTCAGGTCCAGAAGGAAGAACTTGAGAAAGCCACTTTTTTTTGCTAACTTGGCTGACAAATAGGATTCCACATAGGTCCGGCCAGAAGGGGTCCGGTGGGACCCATTCTGGCCAGACCCCATCCAGTCGGACCCTAGTCCAGCCAGACCGAGTATGGCCGAACGCATTAGGCGACCAAACATGGTCGCATGCATGGCCAGCGCTTAAAATCTAAACTTTCACAATTCGCCCGATTTTTTAAATAAAATCAATTTTTTTTATAGATTTTTAATAGTTTTATCATTTTTATAGTTTTATAGTTTTAATTGTTTTATAGTTTTTAAAAAAATCAATTTTTTTATAGATTTTTAATAGTTTTATAGTTTTATAATTTTATGTGGAAGAGTTAAGTATTTTTTATTTTGAATTAAGTATTTTTTATAGTTTTTTGAATTTATTAATTATTTTAATTTTTTTTTTTGTATTGCATGTCAAGTTTTGATTTAGTGTTTTTCAAGTTAACTCATTTTTTTTCTATTTTTCAGAGGACAGTTTACCTGTTTATGGTGTTGTATGCATTGAAAACTTTATTCGGTTTTCTTTATTAAGAGGATTTTCGCTAGTATTCGATATACAGGTTTATAGATTTTGGCCCTGAGATTGAATTCGAGGATTGTGAAAGCTTTGGGAAATTTCAGGGTTGTTGGATTGTTCTTTGCACGGTTTCTATCGAGTGGTGGTTTAAGGTAGGGTTTGAATATTTTTTTTTGCAATTATTTTGGAGTAATTATATTTTTTTCATTGTCCTTGAGAAATTTTGCAAGATTAGATTATTGTGATTTTGTGAATGATAAATATGTATATATTTTGTTTGCTTATGAGCGTAAGCTTTTATAGAAATGTGTGAGTTTTTTCAATTAAGTGATTCTTTTATATTTTTCAATCTGAACAGTTTTTACAATGGGGAATAAAAGGAATAGATTAAGAAAATATGATCGAACAAAGGATGACAAAAAGTATCAGACAAAACATAATCAAGATCAACCTGTTGAAGTTCAAGAAGAACCTATTGATATTCAGGAAGATGCAATTCAAGCAGGGGAACAAATTGGTAGTTCTAGAGACGAAAATAGATCTTTTGGCATGGGCAATTTGATGGAGATGAATGAGGATTCATTTTTTAGTCAAATTCCATCTGAAGAAATTTTAGCTGAAAGTACAATTAAAACTCATTGCAAAAAACTTTGGGATGAATATTTTGAAAATAAAAGTATGGTTGCAAGAGCTCAATTATTTGTTAGGTTATTCAGGAAAAAACAAATGACTCCTATTTTGGA
>MU222631.1:28086-43253 GCA_018584345.1 Thuja plicata
TTAGGTTTTAGTTTTCTACCTAGGATTAAAAATAATTTTTCTAAACTAATTTACAAATTAAAATTTAAAACTAAATATATAACAATTTATTTTAATTATATTTAAAAAAACTATAAACATTAAACACGATATACAATTTTTAACATTAAACTAATTAAAAACAATAATAAAAAATATTTTTAATAAAAATAATAATAATAAACAATAATACGTACCTATAGTAGGAAAAATGGCAGTAGGGGGATCGGTGGTAGCTCTCAAAAATGGGTACCCGTTTAGATAAAAACGTAATCCCATTTTGCAAATTGTGAAAATGATTTGCAAAACGGTTTAAAACAAATTTTAAATACTTTTAAAAAATGGGCACCCGTTTCTTAAAAATGGGTGCCCGTTTTGCTACGGGTACCCGAACCAAAACGGGTGCCCATTTTTAAAATGGGCACCCATTTTATATTCACGGCTGGGGCACCCGAACCATATCGGGCACCCATTTTTTTTAAAACGGGTGCCCATTTCTGTTTGCCAATTATTTTTGGCGGCAGACTTCCGCGGAATTGGCACTCAACTTTGTGCTTGCACCCTGTTACTCCATAGGATCATAGGTGAGAGTGAGGCACTCAATTTTGTTGACTATCACTTCTTCCTGGTTCAGGTTATCTGTTCCCAACATCACTTCATAGATTGGGCGCTTATGGTATGTGAGAATCTCTCGGAGGCCCTAGATAGAGCTAAATGCCAGAATGAATTTTACTTGTCTCAGTCCTCTTATATATTCCGGCTACACTCCAAATTTGGCCAGGTCTTCCCAAATTAGAGGAATTTCCTGATGATGTCAAGAGTTATGAATTTTTCCCCTCTTTGCAATTACATAACAGTTATGCTGACTATCTTTGGGTAAATGATGCATTTACAATAATATTGTGCAGGGAGTTACAAGGTTTTCCAGAAAGGAGATTCTCCCCCAAATCCATGGCTTTCATTAGCCAATTTGGATGCTATTTCATTCAATTTAGAGGTTTCTCATATCTTCATCTTGTAGGTTTTTATGTTTTCCCTTTGAAGCTACCCAGGTATCCTACTGATATGATCGTGCTGATCGAAGTAATGAGGCAAGCACTCCAGGTGAACTTACTTTGTGCTAAGGCTAAAAAGAAGGGATACGACTTCCCCGTGACCATCAAAACTTACAGCTATGCGTCCCAGTCAAAGGCAAAGAATGTTCTCAAGACATTCTCAAAGAGGTTTTCTTTAGAAACCTACGATGTCTTGAGACTACAATATGACCCAGTGAACTATGCCAGGGATGTATTACAAATGAGCCGCGCAATTCATCATTTACATGATATTGAAGACTACTAGGCAAATTGTAAGGATGATTTGGAAAGCAGAGAGAGATTCTACGCCTGGTTAACTATTGAACAAGGCAAAAGGTTCAATGTTAACATTGCAGTAGAGGGGTTAGAAGATGATGGCAATCATATGTATGATGATACATATCTAGAGGAGGTAAAGCTCACCCCTGTTAGTTCTAAACCCATGCTAGACCAAGCCATTAGTGATTTGCCGACTCTAATGGGGGGCATCTACAAAAGAAATTAACAATGGGTCGAATGGACTACAGGCCGAAGGAAGAGATCAGAAAGGAAGCCTCCTACTCAGTGAACCTGGACAAAGGATACTAATGGTACTTCAACCACTTCGTCAGTGACAATTCCAACCATTGCTAAGAGATCAACCCAGCCGGCGGGAGGAGGTGATGAGCCTCCTGAGAAAACAATCACATTGGAGAAGACTTGTGGAGAAGGTCCACTCCCAAATATCAGAACAAAAGAGGAGCTCACCAAGGATGCAGAACCAGAGCAGTCGGTAAAAGTAGTCACAATAGATGTATCGGTGGACACTCCGACCCAGGATTCTGCCAGGAGTGGGCCTCCCATCATAGTGGAAGTAGGTGAAGATACTCCTTCAACCAAAAAATCAGAAGGAGAAGCTAGAAAGAATCAGAGGGTCACTTCAATAGCCAAGTTGGTGTCCTCTTATCCTACTTCAATAAACCCATTTGCTTCGAGGCCAAAGGCTACACCTCTAGTCATCAGGAAATTGTTCATTGAGGAGTTGGTTTCTGCCAACAAAGTTACTAGCGCAGAGTCATGGATAGAACATACTCTGGAACGCAAGAGGAAGAGGGTGAAAGAAGGGGCTTCCAGCAAAGACACTCTTTCATGAGCCTTTTAGCCCAAAGCCTCTATGAGAAAATAGAAGAAAGTGAAGACAATTTCTACTCTGGGTCAGGAACCTAGGACTAGGCACTTTACCATGGAAGTGTCCAACCTAACTAAGGAAGGTAAATTCGAAGATATGACTACTTCAAACTTTGAATTGCAATCATTTGATATGGGCTTGGCTCGTCATGACACCAAGGTAGATTGGTGGAAATCTACCAATGTAGTGATAAAAGAAGAGCTCGAGGAGCTCAAGACTGCCAAAGTTCAACTTAAGGCAAAAGTGGCTAAGCTGACTAACTTCATTAGGAAAATCCTCACTCTGATTGCAAGCGTTCCCAGCACCCAAACCACCTTTTACCCCAGTGTTGCGGAGAACCAAGCCATTTTGGCTAAGTTGCAAGAACACCAACATTATGGGCAGATTGGTAAATGGTGGACTGAGAGGCTTGAATCTAAGAGATTAGCAGTGGTTGAGTAACTAGGTAACACCCTTCTAAGGTTGGAGGTAGAGAGCAATAACATTTCTTTGAACCTACAGACTCTCATGTCAGAGAGGGTGAAGTGCCAAGAATGTATAGTTATGCTGCATGTGGCAGTAAAGATGAAGACTAGAGAAGCTCTAAAAGCTAAGATTTTACAGAAAGAAGATGAGCCTTTGATTGAATGGCTTTACAGCCTAGATTTTAAGATTGAGATGATCATCGGGGCTGAAGCAGGATTGCAACAGACTGATGTCAAGATCAAAGAAGAGCAGAGCCAAGATTTCAAACTCCTCTTAGGCCTTCATATAGAATCACAGACCAATGGTCAGGGCAAAGAAATAATCAGATTAGCCAATATGCAGAATTCATTTTCCGAGGATTTGCATAAACTGACAGAAGATTCTACGTCTCATCTAGAAAAAATACCAGAACTCTAGCAGTTGAGTGGATGCATTTTTAGAGTGACAGAGGAACTGAAAGATCAGAATGATGCCATTAAGATTCTTGCCAAGGAAAATTCTAGGTGGCTCATTCAATACACTAACATCCACGTCAACAGGCATGAAGAACTCATTTGAGTCATTATAGCTGTTACAGCCCAAAGGTTAGACAAGGGGAAGTAAACTGAAACTTAAATAGATTCCCCCTTGTGCTATTTTTTATACTATTGTAACTGATAAATCTTTCAGTTACCATTTTTAGTTGGGGAAGTTGAACCATTTTGGTTCTCCCCCCTTTTCTTTTAACGGCCCAATCTGGGACCCTATATGTACTATTTCCAAAATCAATACAAAGGTCGGCTAAATTTTGGTGTGAAGAATAGAATTTTGCTGGGTCAAATTTGTATGTATAAATACCATTGTTTTATCTGTTCGATCTGCATTACATTTATCTTTTTGTTGAATTTAGATGTTTCTTTGAAGTTGGATTTACAACCTATATTCAAACTAGAGCTTTGTATTATGAATTGATATGATTAGCAAAAGGGGAAACTCATTGTTATCTTAAATTTGGGAAACATTCTCATGATATAGATTGACTCATCATTGTTTCACCATTAGTTTTTAGTCTTGCATTTGCATTTTCAGTAGAAGTTCATGCATTACCAATTTTGGGAGTTAATATGATTGATGAAATCTTAGGGTTGGCTAGATTTAGAGTGGAATTCATCCTGCCAGAGCTATTTCCTGCCTAGGATTAGCTTGGTTTTCCTCTTCTGTTCTCAGGTTAAGAACATACCCCTGTTAAATTAGGAAAGAGAAAAATTCACTGAAAATCATTCATATAAGGGAGCTGTACCTTTAAATTCAGAGGGAAATTAGTTTATTTTTCAATTAAAATTTTCCAACTATTATATTCGATTATTGTTAAGCATTTTTTGGGTATTTTAGACTTAACTTGAAATGAAAAATCTGTTTACCAACATATTTTTGGCAAATCTGCTAGGGAGATGAATAGTCATTACACCAAAAGCATATCATGAGGAAAGATGGTGCTTCCCCATGAAAATATAATTCCTGTACTCCAAGCAAATCTTGGTTTTGAAGATGATCAAGAGGACCTTATTTCCTCGCTGAACACTTTTTCCTGGAGGAATAGAAGAAGCACGAAACATTACAGAAACGCCAGTCAAGTGCTAGAGAAAGAAGAAGTTAGAGAAGAAGCACTTGAAAGAGAATTCTGAAGGATAAATTAAAGAAGAGCACAACACCAAGTCGAGCATGAAGCTAGGCCACAAAATTAGTCAAAAATTTGGAGCCTAAAAGATTTCTCAGGAGCAGAAAGAAAGAAGGAAGTATAGATCCAGTCTCTGAGAGACTTGCAGATATTAATTTTGATCTACTTGAAGTACCTCACTGAAGAAACAAAACTGAAAAAAGCCAGAGTAGACCTTCTTCACCCCCTAAGCAGTCTACTCTTCTATCCACCACTTGCCAAGTGTTAACATTACATGGAGTAGTTTCTCCTCCTGTTATCAATCTAACCCCTTATTAAACTCAAGAAATAATGGCACTCCCTTGGGCCGCTGTAGTCGAACCCCTGCAATTAGCTGCATATAATCCTCTTCCCTCAGGATCTAGAAAGAATTTTCCTAGAAATTTTTGGGAGATGGGAAAGTATCTACAGATGAACATATTGCTGCATTCTTTGCTTCTGTCAATATTCTGGTAGTACAAGAAGAGGGTGTGGTCGTTAGATTATTTGTTGAGACCCTTGTTGAGGGTGTTGCCGATTGGTTTCACCACCTACCATATTCTTTTATTACAAACTAGGCCTCCATGAGAGCTGCGTTTGAAAGAAGGTTCAAAACTGTGGAAGATGAACATGCTCTCTTGACACAATTAACCTCTATCAAGAAAGAGCCTTCTATTAGTATGAGAGATTTCATAGCTAAATTCAATAAGGTCGTAAATTGTATTCTAGTGGATGACAGGCCTATGGCGGGAAATTTGAAAATATTCTTTATAAGTGCTATGCCACTAGACATTAATTATGATATAAGAAGAGTGAACCCCGCTGGTTTAGATGCTACACAAAGGAATATTGTGGAACTTGAATACCACATGATCTCATGCAGGAAATGGAAGAGATAAATCTAATCAAGAGCCAGTACTAGTGGTACTACATCGTCTGATGAGATGATCCAAAAATTGTCAAATAAATTCATCGCCTTCAAAAGGAAACTTCCTAGATTCAATAACCCTTATCAACAGAATTATCAAGAGCAACCTGGAAGGGGAAATGATAGGAGGAATGATGATAGTAAAGCATTGCAGTTAACTGGTCCACCACAAAGGATAGCTATTGAAGCCCCCAATAAAAGAGGGACTATGTGCGCCTTTCATCTAACTACAAATCACGACGGAGAAAGTTGCCCTGATGTAGCCCATGCTTGGAAAATGCATCAGACTGATGAATGGAATGTTGGAGTCTCCAAAGCGGAACCAAATTCATACTTGCATGGAGACTCTGAAAATTTATATTTAGAGTATGAGTCTGATTTTGAACAAGGAGCAACATGTTATGCGACCATAGATGGGACTTCCTATACAGTCTTCACCAGGAGCCAGAAAGATAAAGGTTCTACCTCTTCCCACCCACCTAAAAATAATGAGGCGTCTACCTCCAACTCTAAGGAGGCCAACCAAGGTGTGAGAATTCTACAACCAGGTAAGGAGCAGAGCTCTTTTGACATTATTCAATTTTGTAGAAACTCTTGAATTCAAATATCTCCCATAGATTATCTCAAGTCCAATCCTATAGAATTGCAAAAATTAGTAGATTATTGTAATGAAGGGAATCAAAACCTAAACCAGAACGTAATGACTACTATAGACAATGAGTCAATTTTTGTGGAGCCCATTGAGCAAGGTGAATCATCTGTGTTAGCTAATTTTCCAGGTCAGAAGCCTGATCCTTTTTATGTGTCTTTATATATTAATGGATGCAAGTTGAGCAATTGTATAATAGACTCTAGAGCCTTAGATAACATGATGCCATCAATAATAGCTAAAGATTTGGGACTTACCCTTACTAAGGCTCATGGTAAGTGCTATTCTATGGACTCCAAGCAAGTACCTCTAGTTGGAAAAATTAAGGATGCCCAAGTAGCTCTGGTAGCGCAACCTGAGAAGAAGATGTTGTTAACAATCCTGGTTGCTGATATACCTGTTAGCTATGGTTTGTTGCTAAGTAGGAGTTTCTACAGAGATCTAGGAGGAGAAATAAAGTTAGATTGGTCTCAAGCTTTAATCCCAGTGGGTAATAAAAAAATTAAACTAGTCCCGGAAGAGAAAGCTAAGTTTACAGTGCTGAAGTCAAATGACCCTAAAGCCCAAATTTTGTATCAATAATTAGAGTTTGGCAACTATATGCTATTTACTGAGGATCAGTATGAAGAGGTGAAACCAGGAGAATCGGGAAAGGTATTTTTTGCTGAAGAGGTGTCATCTCAAATATGGACACTTGAGTTTGATGGTAGTTGTGCTTCATTGGGATCTGGCGCAGGTGTGGTCTTGATATCACCAGATGGAATATGTGAGCCTATGGATTATAAATTAGAGTTTGGAAATACCAATAATACTGCTGAATATGAGGCCCTCCTGTTAGGAATCATCTCTACAAAAGAAAAGGGCGTGAAGATTTTGAGAGCTTGTGGTGATGTAGAGCTTATCGTGTGCCAGGTTAAGAATAAATATTCTGTTAAAAATCATAGATTGAAGAACTCCAGGAATAGAGTATGGGATGAGATAGAAACACTAGATGCATTCTTTATTGAATCAGTGCCAAGAGAGTTGAATGCCAAAGAAAACTCCCTGGCTGTGTCAGCTTCATTAATCCTTCCCCACCCAGAATTCAAAGACAAGAAGTACCAAGTGGAAGTCATATATCAATCATCCATACCTGACAGTGTGGAAGATTGGCAAGTGTTCAAAGATGACAAGAATCTCCTTCTCTTTCTAGAGAGCAGTGGCAACTTTCACAAAGAGGTCTGTGGAAATTGCAAAGGAGTCATCCAGACAAGCGAAAGAAAGAAAAGTCAGATATTATCTAGCTGCAAGGTAATATCATTCCACCCCATCTAGTCACTCTTGAAAAACTTTTCAATAGGCACGACACTTTTGTGAAGAAGAAAAGAATCGAAAGAGGTCCTACTACTGGCGAGTATGAGGGAATGAATATTGGAACTGAGAAAGATCCCAAGATGATCAACATTGGGAAGTGTTGTACTAAAGTAGAGTGGAACGAGGCAAGGAAACTCTTCCTAGAATACTCGGATGTTTTTTCCTGGAGCTATGAAGACCTAAAAAGTTTTATGGGCGGGAAATTCAAACATCAAATCGCCTTAAAACCTGAAGCTACCCCGTTCAGGAAAAAGCAAAGGAACTATAACCCCAAAATTGCAAAAGCGATATTCAAGGAAGTAGATAAAATTCTTAAAGAAAGGATCATCTATCCTATACACCACTCTACCTGGGTGGCAAACATAGTGCCTGTGAGGAAGAAAAACGGAGAGATAAGAATTTGTGTAGACTTCAGAAATCTTAACCAATCTTCTTTGAAAGACAATTATGCTCTTCCCAATATGGATCACTTACTGCAGATTGTAGATGGAGCTAAAATGATGTCTATGTTGGATGGATTTTCAGGATATAAACAGATAGAAGTTGAGAAAATGGACCAGCATAAAATGACGTTCACTGCTCTGTGGGGCACGTTCGCTTACTATAGAATGCCATTTGGGCTAATCAACACTGGAGCTAATTTTTAAAGAGGTATGGACCTTTCCTTCAGTGACATGAAGAATACAATCATTGGTATGTATTTGGATGATCTTACTATATTATCTAGGAAAAGAGTAGATCATATAAATGACTTAAGAAAAGTTTTGCAAAGGTCTCGGGAGGATGGGATTTCATTAAATCCCAAGAAGTCAGTCTTCTGTGTAACTAAGGGGAAATTGCTAGGTCATATTGTCTCCCAGGAAGGCATAAGAATTGATCCAGAAAGGGTTAGAGATATTTAGCAATTGAGTTTACCTATGAATAAAACTAGAGTAAAATATTTTTTTTGGTCAGTTAACTTTCTTAGGAGGTTCGTTCCAGATTTTTTAGAAATTACTAAATGTATAGTTGATATGATGAAGGGAAATGTGAATTTCAAGTGGAATAAACCCAGTAAGCAAGCCTTCAAAAACATAAAGAATGCCATAGCCAATGCTCCGGTGTTATGTCACCCAGATTACAAGAAAGATTTTGTAATCTATTGTTATTCTTCTGAACATACTCTATCAGCCATTCTCATGTAGGAAAATGAGGAGGGAGTCTAGGCTCCTATTTCTTTTATGAGCACACCTTTGAAAAATCATGAGCTGAAATATTCCCAAACTGAAAAAAACACTTTCACAGTTGTTAAGGCTTTAAAGAATTTTAGGTTCTACATCTTACACACACATTCTCTTGTGTATGTACCTGATAATGCAGTGAAGATCATATTGACTCAACATGATGTAGGATGCAACAACAGAGGAGCATGGGTAGCCAAAATGCAAGAATATGATGTAGAGATCAAGCCCATAAAGGTGGTAAGAGGCAATGATCTATGCAGGGCAATGGCGGAAAACCAAGCAGGCAAAGATCTAGAAGCTACACAATTAGTTTTGGCGGTAAGTATGCAAGACCCCTAATTTGAAAATATCATGTATTTCCTTACATATGGGGAATGCCCTGAAGGGCCGACTTCTAAGAAAAGAAGAGACCTAAAACTGAAGGCTTCTAAATATGTCATCTAGGAAGATAAGTTATATAAGAGATCAATAGACGAGACCTTTCTCTGATGTGTCGATGGACAACAACAAGACAAGTTGTTAAGAGTATTTCATGATGAAGCCTATGAAGGGAATTTCTCCTCATCAATTACCGTATTCAAGATTCTGAGGCAGTGTTATTACTGGCTAGGAATGTTCAGAGATGCTTACGACTGGGTAGCAAAGTGTGAGAAATGTAAAATGTTTACCGGAAAGCCACAGTTAGCAGTGTTACCTCTAAGACCGATGATAATTGAAGGTCCTTTTCAACAATGGGGTCTTGATTTTATTGGTCCTATAAACCCCATGTCCAGTGCAGGTCATACCTACATAATCACTGCGACTAACTACTTCACAAAATGGGTGGAGGCGAAAGCAACCAAAAGGACTACTTCAAAAGTAGTATGTGAATTCATCGAAGAAAACATCCTGGTAAGGTTTGGTGTGCCTATTAAGTTAGTTATGGATAACGCAATATACTTTTCTTCTCAAGAAATTACTAAATTTCCTTTCGAGTATGACATCATGGTCAGTCATTCTTTTGACTATTTCCCTCAAGGGAGTGGTCAAGACGAATCTAGCAATAAAAACTTGGTGAATATCATGAAGAAGCTTGTAGCAGACAAATTGAGAATCTGGCATAAGAAAATCTATGTAGCCCTCTGGGAAGATAGAGTGACTCCTAAAAGAGCCATAGGTGTGTCCCCTTTTGAACTTGTTTATGGAGTAGAGGCCAGCCTTCCATTACCACTGGAGTTAGCAACCTGCAAACTGAGAACAACAGTAGAAGATGGCATATATTAAAATGGTTTAGAGAAGAGGATTTTGTACCTAAGCAAATTAGAAGAAGAAAGAGAGAAAATGGTAGATCACATTACACAGCATCAGATACATGTGAAGAGTTTGTTTGATAAAAAGAGCAGACCCCATAAATTTATGGAAGGAGACATGGTGTTGTTGTGGGACAAGCGTAGGGCACCGAAGGGCATGCACAGAAAATTTGAAACACTATGGAAAGGACCCTTAAATATCCATCAAGTATTCGAGAAGAATTCTTTCAAATTGACGTATCCAGATGGTGAAGCGCTACCCCTAGCATATAATGGTAAGGATTTGAAGCTCTATCAGATTAAAATTGAAAAAAGATAACCCCTATATTGTACAATAGTTATGTTTAGTTCCTACTTTTGTTTTCCTAGTTATGTTCTCTTCATGTTTTCCCTTTCCGTGTCTTGCTTTAGTTTTGTTTTGAGCCGCCTTTTGTTGAACTTCGCGAAACCAGAGACTTGAGATTCCTTGCTTGGACATGTGAATGTCCAAGTCCCCAGATAGAGCCAGTTCTTGCCCCACTTTTAGTCTGCATACCTTTGAGACAAAGTGAGTGTTTAATATATAGTGGTGGTCTTGGAAGCTTCTTGTTAGTCCTAATTCTAAGTCTAGAAAATCTTCCTTTAGGCTAGGGAGCCTTTACCAAATTTTTCCAGATTGCCTTCTCTTTTGTGAGTCAGAGGGAATATTTATCTAAAGTTATGTTTTCATTGGGTAGGTTAAGTTCCCAATCTGGTAAAGGCCATGGTTTGAAGATTTCTAACATCAGTGTTACACACAATGGAAGTATGTAGCCGTAATCCTTCATTTTGCATCTTGGTAGAAAATCAGGTTCAAGTTTCTCCACTGGCAAAAAAGTATCAACAGAGTTAATCTTCCACCGATGACTACTAAGTGATGTCTCAGCAAGAAGTAAAGTGCTAAAATGGATCTTTTAGGCTTAAGAATGGTTGTTGTGTCTGGATTGCACCTCTATAAGCCAAAGGGAATGATTCGATAGAAATAAATCAAGGAAATAAACCAAAGGTAGAAAAGTGGAAAATGACTTCTCCTTTACTCCTACAGGCGGGTTTTGACCCATGGAGTATGTTTTTTGCCGAACCATTTAAATGAAGCGTTTCGAGGAAGGGCATGTCTCATAAAGAATCTAAGATATAAAGAAGGCAGATGAAATTGACACATGCCATTTTGGCATCAAGATAAACCAAATTTCTCCCCTAGTGGACTTCTAAACCAAGAGCACTCCAAAAGCACTTCTCTGCCAAAGGAGAAGCAGAAAAGTGATTTTTTGCTACCTCAGAAAAGTCACTGTTGCGATTACTAAAAGTGAAAAGACATTTCTTAACGGCCCATAAAAGCAAGGTAATTAATTCAAATAAAGCCATTTTACTTCTTAACGATATTTTCATTAATGCTAAGGTCTTTTCATTCAAGTGGGGTGGGAAGTCAGCCGTTAAACAGTAAGAATTCAAAAGTTATAAAATCAGTTGAAAGTTGCAAATGAGAGCTACCATTTGTTCACCAAATTGATTTGAATTCGAAGTCTCATATTTTAGCTATTCCTTTCTCCCACATCCCTAAGAGATACTTCTAATTCCCAAATATGAATAATCAGAAGTATGGCTTCCAGATTCATGGGATTTAATGGAATGAACGACATTACTTATGAATGGTATAAGATTTTGGATACATCTCTGAAGTTCTTTGACATGCAGAACTTCCAGAACAGATTAAAAGTGGACCAGATACATCCTATTACATAGAAGTTGAAGGAGAGCGGATTAGTTGAGGCCACTGGTTTTCCTGTGGCTGTACAAGCCCCAGAATTAATCTGAGAATGCATCGCTCGATACAACCCAGATACCAGGAAAATTCTCTTGCCCAATGATACGGTGTTTTTATCTATTGACATGGAATCGGTACAAAACTCACTTCGCATCCCAGAGCAAGCTGAGTATTAGGAAATGACATACAGTCTAGCGGTGACTGAGTATATTACCAAAAATTTAGCTTGGAAGAAGGAGATAATGAAAGCATGGTTTCAAGAACCCAAGAGCACCAAAGGGAAGCTACCAAAGACATTATATGGCACCAATTTGAAGCCAAAGATCATTGACATTCTAGTGTTACTCCATAGGATCAGAGGTGAGAGTGAGGCACTCAATTTTTTTGACCATCACTTCTTCTTGGTTCAGGTAATCTGTTCCCAACATCACTTCATAGATTGGGAACTTATGGTAAGTGAGAATCTCTTGGAGGCCCTAGATAGAGCTAAATGCCAGAATGAATTTTAATTTTCTTCAGTCCTCTTATATATTCTGGCTACACTCCAAATTTGGCCAGGTCTTCCTAGATTAGAGGAATTTCCTGATGATGTCAAGAGTTATGAATTTTTCCCCTCTTTGCAATTACATAATAGTTATGCTGAGTATCTTCGGGTAAATGATGCATTTACAATGAGATTGTGCAGGGAGTTCCAAGGTTATCCAGAAAGGAGATTCTCCCCCGAAGCCATGGCTTTCATCAACCAATTTGGATGCTATTTCATTCAATTTAGAGGTTTCTCATATCTTTGTCTTGAAGGTTGTGATGATTTCCCTTTGAAGCTGCCCAGGTATCCTACTGATATGATCATGCTGATCGAAGTAATGAGGCAAGCACTCCAGGTGAACTTACTCTATACTGAGGCTAAGAAGAAGGGATACAACTTCTCCATGACCATCAGAGCTTACAACTGTGCATCACGGTCAGAGGCGAAGAATGTTCTACACTCTCAAAGAGGTTTTCTTTGGAAACCTACGATGTCTTGAGACCGTAATATGACCCCGTGAACTATGCCAGGGATGTATTGCAAATGAGCCACGCAATTCATCATGTACATGATATTGAAGACTACTGGGCAAATTGTAAGGATGATTTGGAAAGCAGAGAGAGATTCTACACCCAGTTAACTATTGAACAAGTCAAAAGGTTCAATGTTAACATTACAGTAGAGGGGTTAGATGATGATGGCAATCATATGTATGATGATACATATCTACAGGAGATAAAGCTCGCCCCTGTTAGTTCTAAATGCATGCTGGACCAAGCCATTAGCAATTTGTCGAATCTAATGGGGGTTATCTATAAAAGAATAGAACAGTGGGTCGAATGGACTGTAGGCCAAAGGAAGAGATCAGAAAGGAAACTTCCTACTCAGTGAACCCTAGAAAAGGATACTGCTAGTACTTCAACCACTTCGTCGGTGACAATTGCAACCATTGCTAAAAGATCAACCTAGCCAGCGGGAGGAGGTGATGAACCTCCTGAGAAAATAATCACATTGGAGAAGACTTGTGGAGAAGGTCCACTCCCAAATATTGGAATAACAAAGGAGCTCACCAAGGATGTAGAACCAGAGCGGTCAGTAAAAGCAGTCAAAATAGATGTACCGATTGACACTCTGACCCAGGTTTCTCCCTGGAGAGGGTCTCCCGTCATAGTGGAAGTAGGTGAAGATAATCCTTCAACCACATAAATAGAAGGAGAAGATAGAAAGAATCAGAGGATCGCTTCAATAGCCAAGTTTGTGTCCTCTTCTCCTACTTCAGTAAACCCATTTTCTTCGAGGCCAAAGGCTACACTTCCAGTCATCAGGAATTGTTCATTGAGGAGTTGGTTTCTGCCAAGTTCGTTTCTGCCAACAAAGTTACTATCAAAGAGTCATGGATAGAACATACTTTGGAATGCAAGAGGAAGAGGGCGGAAGAAGGGGCTTCTGACAAAGACACTTTGTCATGAGCCTTTCAGCCCAAAGCCGCTATGAGAAAACAGAAGAAAGTGAAGACAATGTCTACTCTCGGTCGGGATCCTGAGACTGGGCACTTCACCATGGAAGTGGCCAAGCCAACTAAGGAAGTCAAATTCAAAGATATGAATTCTTCAGACTTTTAGTTGTAGTCATTTGATATGGGCTTGGGTCGTCATGACACCAAGGTAGATTGGTGGAAATTTACCAATGTAGTGATAGAAGAAGAGCTCGAGGAGCTCAAGACTGCCAAAGTTCAACTTAAGGTAGAAGTAGCTGAGCTGACCAAATTCATCAAGAAACTCCTCACTCCGATTACAAGCATTCCCAGCACCCAAACCACCTTTGACCCCAGTGCTGCGGAGAACCAAGCCATTTTGGCTAAGTTGCAAGAAGACCAACATTATGGGTAGATTGGTAAATGGTAGATTGAGAGGCTTGAATCTGAGGGACTAGCAGTGGTTGAGAAACTAGGCAACACCCTTCTAAGGTTGGAGGTAGAGAGAAATAACATTGCTATGAACCTATAGACTCTCATGTTAGAGAGAGTGAAGTGCTAGGAATGTATAGTTATGCTACATGTGGCAGTAAAGATGAAGACTAGAGAAGCTCTAAAAGCTATGATTTTAGAGAAAGGAGATGAGCCTTTGATTGAATGGCTTTAGAGCCTAGAGTTTAAGATCAAGATGATCATCCCGGCCGAAGCAGGATTGCAACAGATAGATGTCAAGATCAAAGAAGAGCAGAGAAAAGAGTTCAAACTCCTCTTAGGACTTCATACAGAATCATAGACCAGTGGTCTGGGTAAAGAAATAATCAGAGTAGCCAATATGCAAAATTCATTTTCCAATTATTTTCATAAACTGGCAGAAGATTTTGCCTCTCATCTAGACAAAATACCAAAACTCCAGCAGTTGAGTGGATGCATTTTTAAAGCGACGGAGGAACTGAAAGATCAGACTGATGCCATTAAGATTCTCGCCAAGGAACATTCTAGGTGGATCATTTGATACACTAACATCCACATCAACATGCATGAAGATGTCATTCGAGTCATTACAACTGTTACACCCTATAGGGCTAAATTAGACAAGGGGAAGGAAACTGAAACTTAAATTGATTCCCCCTTGTGCTATTTTTGATACTATTGTAACCGATAAATCTTTCAGTTACAATTTTTAGTTGGAGAAGTTGAACCATTTTGGTTCTCCCACCTTTTCTTGTAATGGCCCAATCTGGGACCCTATATGTACTATTTTCAAAATCAATACAAAGGTCGGCTAAATTATGGTGTGAAGAATTTAACATTTTGCTGAGCCAAATTTGTATGTCTGAATACCATTGTTTTATCTATTCCATCTGCATTGTATTTATTTTTCTGTTGAATTTAGATGTTTCTTTGAATTTTTATTTACAACCTATGTTCAAACCAGAGCTTTGTATTATGAATTGATATGATTAGCAAAAGGGGAAACTCCTTGTTATCTTAAATTTGGGAAACATTCTCATGATATAGATTGATTCATCATTGTTTCATC
>MU222634.1:0-69405 GCA_018584345.1 Thuja plicata
AATAGCCATAGACCCTACTACTCTATGGGGGGCCTCCCTAAAGTTCGCATGTTACGTATAGAATCGCCTATAGAATGGTAGGGCCCTTCCCTTCCCCTTCCCCTTCCCTTATAAATAGTAGGGGGTAGGGGTAGGGGGCCTGCAGGGGTAGGGGCCCCCCGTGCATGCACAGGGAGGTAGATTATTGTAGGGCTCACAATTGACCAGTAAGTATCTCACTCAATAGAAGGTATATAGAAGAAATTAGTGGGATGATATTGCCGGCCACCTATGGTATGGTATTGTTGGGCTACAACCACTAGTTACCGGGGGACTAAGCGAGCGAGCCCAGGGAGGGAATTTATGTATAAGAAGCTAGGAGAGTCTTTCCTTAGGTGTCCTCGTATCTTAAGTCAGCTCAGAAGTCAGCACGATAGTCGAGCATTCGTTTATCACCCTTTGGTCGAGCGACTCCGTTCCTGGATCTACCTGTCTTAGTGCCCACGCTAACTCACCCACTATTGCCTTCACTATTCTCTATATCGATCGGTTTAGGGAAAGAGCATGCACCTTCGAGCGAGGTTTCCCTCGACCATATATATAGAATAGAATAGAATAGAATACGAGCTATTAGGTGAAATGCCTACTGTCGTTGGTCAGTCGGTTGAATGCCTCATGTTTCGTTTCCATCATGAACTCTTACCGTCCCGAAAAGAGGGATCAAGCCTGTATTGGAATCCCTACTGTATCGGTCGGAGGTTCAGCAGGGTTTCCTTCCCTCTCGATCCATCCGATCGAGCGAGTGCTTAAAGCTGGGCTAAAATAGTGGGTGATTCCCTGCCTGTCGGTCGAGCGCCCCACCACTCCAACTTGCCTTTAGGCGCGCGCCTTTCGAGCCCTCGCTTGACCTCCCCCTCCCTCTCATGTGCTCCAAGTCCCCGGGCTGTTCTGTTTAGCATAATCCAACCGCACTGGCATATCAATCATCCCACTCAGTTAGGGTCGCCTACTGGATAAATCATATGGTTCATGTTTACCATTGGTGCTCATTCCGAACCAACCTCAGGTGAAATGCTCCCGGCGTACCTTTCGCATAATGGATCAGCGGGGAACATATCCATACAGACATCCATTAGGTGTACGACAATTATAGTTATAGTTCTACGGAAAGGGAATAAACACAATAGGGGCGCTGAACCCGGAATCAAGCTGGTATTCATCCGGTTTAACCAAGGCGGCTACTTTAAGGTTCCCTTTTCTTTCCTGGGGTGCAGGCAAGGCATTTCAGTGGTTCGAATCAGGGCGCGAATCAATCCCCTTCCTTGATCCTACACCCTGATCCATCCTATATGGATGGGGCGGGTTGGTTCCCAAATCCTTCGATCCGCGGTGTCCCCTGTATCGGGAAGAATCATCACTGCTGTTTATTGTCCTCTTTCCCCCTTTCCCCCCTCTTCCGGGGCTAAATCGATTGAGGGGAGTTCGTGCGTGCCTACTGCATCGGTCGAAAGGACTGCCAAGGCCCAGGGAAAAAAACAATAGTGGCCGGCTTCATTGCTTTCTGCCTGCCTGCTGGGCATGCATCAAGTTGGCCCCGCACGGCTCCCGCGACCCGGCCGATCCCACCTGGTGCACCCGCCTGGATCGAAAAAGAAAGAAACCATCTATCCAACCCAACCTTCTACCTTAGAATAGTAGGGCCCTCCCCCCTAATATCGTTGTCCAGATGAAGCGGCGGACTCAAGTCAAGTGGTAGAAAGTTTATGCGTTTGTTCACCCACGCCACGAGAGAGGAAGGAAGGGAAATCCCGAAGGCGGACCCTGCTTAGGGCCACCAGCCGTCCCTAATCCTACCCTTTATTTACCAGAGGGGGGGAGTGTTCAAAAAGCAGCGGTTCGCCACTATCTCGCTCGCTTGATTATGGGTCCCCTTCCCTCTTATCTTGTTCGAACCCGTAACTACCCCAGTGGATAGAGCTAAGATGCTTATCCTACTAGCTAGTCAGTCGTGCAATCCAATATAAAGATAGGAGGTAGTCGCCACCTACTATGTATGAAAGAAAGGTATGGGCTATAATAATAGTAGTCTTCCGGTCATGGGCCTTACTCTCTCTTTATACTCGGGTTAAAAGGTTTCTTTAGCCTTGCCTTATTGGTTGGCTTTATTGGGCTTCTTAGCCTTCTTCTTTGTTGGCCTTATTGGTTGGCCGCCTTCTTAGCCACCGTATTAGCGATCTGGCCCTACAATTCTATGGGGTCTATTGAGCAGGTTTCTTGATCTGGAATCAGTGCTGGTCTTCTCTTGATCTGGAAGTACGGGTCTTCCCTTGAGTGGTGGCTGGCTGGGGTAGTGAAAGCAGTGGCCATGTGACGTGGGGTGGAATGAATGACAGTGGAAAGACACGTTGGGAGGGCAGAGAGAGAGCTTTAGGGTTGGAGTATGGGGACAGGACTAACTGGTTCAGGACCTTGCCTTAGAACTAAGGTTCCTTCTTAATGCATGCTGCCTACCTGGGGCGAAGCTTGAGATAAGGTAGTGAGTGATAGTAGAGTGAGCTAGTGGGGGCCTTTACTGTGTGAGCGAACGACGTACGTTAGGAGTGCGCGAACCCAACAGTAGGAGCTTTATTATCCCTCACCCTTCGCTCGTTTCCCCTCTCCCCATGATATGAATGGAAAGAGGCCTCACCTACCTCTTACTCCCAAAGATGCCCTTCGGGTTCCTAGAAAATGGTAGGGGGCGGCTTGCAGTAATCCGGACAATGAGAGCAAGACTTGCTTGCCTCGAAAGCCGCCCTACCATTTTATAGGCTTACTTACCTTCCTTCCTTAGTCACAGTTTCATGAGAGTGAGTGTAGTGAGGCCGGCCCCTCCCTCTCCTCACTAGGCGGATCGAAACTCCATCACAGATGATATGCTTAGCTTAGCGGCGGGCCATGCCGTAGAACTTGGCTACGGGTGCCTTAATAATAGTAGGCCCACTGGTGTCTATTGCCCCAGCCTTCCCCCCCCAGTAATAGAGTTATTCGAAGTTGTTCTCCTCTCATTTGGGAGGGAAGTTCTATCTAAAGATTCCCTCCGCGGCCAACCATTAGAAGTGGGGAAGATCTGGCTGGATAATGCAATAAGAGTAAAGCATTCAGGTTTATATACTCTTCGGGGCTTCTTGTTATTTAGGAATGATGGAGCACTTCTTTTTTGGGGAGAGTGATCGATCAATTCGGGTAAGAAAAAGTAATAGTGGAATAGCATTGTAGTAGCTAGAGGGAGTGCAAATATAGGTGATAAGCCTCGGGGGGCTCTCCATATTCCCACATGACAGATAGGGAGATAGATAGGCGGACGTAGCTATGCATAGATTTCCCCTAGGATGACCAAATTGTGACTAAAAACGGGGAGTTTTACACTTCAAGTTTGAAAGGGCAGCTCCGGTTCAGGTCATCTTCAAAGTGCAATCCCTACTGGATATCTCGCGCCCTCCGAAGGCCAAAAATGAATGCTTCAGGCGGAATCAATAGCTTGTAAGATGGCTGGTCTAATCATCTACTTTATTCCAGGAGAAGTTATAGTTCTCGCATTATCAACAGGGGTGAAGGGAAATCCGATGTATAAAACACCTATATTAGCTCTCTTCCACGATCTATAATCCATGTGACTCGCGGCTCCTATGGACAGGTTCCATGCTATATCCAGGTGCCTAGGATCAGTATCGAACCAACTAGATCCGATGGCACTACCGAACCAACTCTCTTATTCGCCGGGCATCAATCCAATACCACGGACTTAAACCGTGCAGCAAAAAGAATGAGTCCGCTTATGCCAGAATCAGTGAAGCGACAAGAAGGTTAATGCTCCCACATCCATAGCATTCGTTTCAGTTCTCTGAGTTTACGTTGGCGCTGTAGGGCAGATCTCGGTTTATTACTCGGTTCTTAAATTCATAGGCTTTCTTTGGTTAACTCATCAACTATAGAAGGTTGGGCGAAAAAAAGTGAGAGTGATGAAAATGGGTTTTTTCCCTTCAGGTGAATTCTGTGGTATTCACGGATCTCCCAAAGAAAGGATTATGGCTTAAAGCTGGAAATATTCGATTTTGCCCCGCTTTCTGGTTGCTAGGCGGAGCCCAAGTATGTCACCCTCTCTGATAAACATGCCCGGAGAGAACGTAAAAGCATAAACTTGCATGTCGGAACCTGTAATGCAAAGAATCATTGAACAGCCATAGAATTTGAAGGGGCGGATACTACGGTAGGTGTCTGAATGCTGGGAATGCAAAGGCTGAACGAACGTACAAAACCGAATGCAGGAGTAGGAACGGAGGGTGCAGCCACGTGATGTGCTAGACTTGTGCGGGCTCATCAAATGATTGCTAAGTGATTCCGGCTGAACATCGATATTCATATTCTACTGGGCGAAATCAAAAGAGGTTTAACTGGTAGTGCAGCCCTAAAATTCTATGGGCGATCGATGATAGATTAAATTAGTGAATCTTTAGCTTGATCAGTATCAAACTAGAATGTTCCAAATATACGTATATGAGGATTTTACTTCTGAATCAAGAAGCTCGACTCATCAAAATTGGAGGATTCATATAGTTATTCGATCACTTAGGTGCATGACATTTTCTCTCTTCGTTCCTGACTGCCCTACAATAATCTAAAAGGGGGGTAAAGGCGATCGAGTGGGGAGGATAATCGCTATGAGCGGAGATACTTCGACTACTAGTGAATCATCGATGATTAGGTCTTTTTGTAATATACCGAAATACGCTTGAATGGGTGGAAAGGAGATAAAATGCGCATTTGTATTATATAGACGATGCACTATGAAACATGAAAGTGACTGAGGATTCGATGCCAAGCTGTCTCCAGCTTTACAAAGTTCCTTGGGCTGCTGAGACGATCTAGGCATCAAAGGTGGATGCAGTGGTTCCACCAACAGAGGCATAGGGTGTAGCAGATTCATGCACATCGAATCTTGTGCGAATACATATGCAGTTGGCCGAGTAGTCGCGGATTCAGCGCCCGTTAAAAACAGTATCCCTTTCTCGGTAGTGACAGCTTTCCTTCTAGGGTCCCAGATTCACCTTTATAGGCCAAGGCGGTAAAAGCAGCATATCGAGACCTATCAAGTAAGTTGATGGTACCAGTTTTCCAGCGAAGGTATCAAAGGCTTCGGTTTCAGATCCTATAATGAATGGATCCGAATCCGCTTGGTCAACTTAAACCATTGCGGCTTGCTCTGATGCATATATATAGGTGTGTGGATACTTAAGCCTTTAGTGTCCCGCATCTCTTTTTGGGGTTGGTTTCTTACCCATAACCTACAGGGGCAGAGGCATAAGCAGAGGTGAAGGCAGCTCCAATTCCAATTCCTTCCGTTCGAGAGCCAGTACCTCGTCCTCTCTTCCATCCCCAGCTTACCTTATTGATCCAGCCGAAGTCAAGGCAGGAGTTTCCGCAGTTAAGACACAAGCATCCTAGCGGGAAAAAGACCCTCACCCCGATCAATGTGCACAGAGCCGGAAAAAAGCTCAGCGACAGTCAACCGACTTTCCCACTCAACTCCGATTCGACTTCACGTCCACTGCCGTACGACCATACAAAAATGTATCCCGTACCCCGGAAGCCTACTATCTATAAGGCAATCGTTGGTGTAACGCTAGCCAATCGAAGAGGCGCATGTCAGCCAATAAAATAGAAAACGTGAGCTACGCGAGCCCCAGACTGACCATCAACATAAAAAAAATGCGAGCTACTCCCCGGCCGTCAGAGTGGACCAGTGATCATGTAGACCAACCTACAACGAGGAAAGGAGAATAAGGTTAAGGGTCCGGGCAAAGGCCCCACTTCGGCACAAGGCCCATCAATAGTGTACCCAGGCAAAGCATATGCTTTCGGCAACAAAGCATGACCCACCTTAAAAGACAAGACACCAACATGCTATAATCTTGCGAATCTGTAATCGCGGGCAGATAATTCTCATTTGGTGCCCTACTATTCTAAGGGGGGAATCTGGCCGAAAATCAGTAGGTGGAAAACTTTACTAAATTCTATAGAGCGAATACTGAATAATCGTTCGACGTTCTATATATTAATCTTGGCTGCGGCAAGTTCTATTAATAATCGTTCAAGACTGCATCAGTCGAGTGTCTAAAGAACCTCGCCCGGCTCGGAACCTCCTACTATCAATGGCGGGTACAGGCAAACGATTAGAGGACAGCCGGGTGAGTTAGCGGGCATCTATGATTAGATGATATATAATGTTGGTTCCAGCAACACTTCAATAATTGGCTTCATCTCCCGGACAGGCCTACTATTATAAGGGCATCCGAGACAGCTGGAAAAAAGGCTTGGGTGAGTACTCTTATACTATCTGAATTATTCCATGCTTGCAAGATCAGATGCAGCTACCGGAACATGGAAGGCCTACTATTCTAAAGGGGCTCCTAAGGCGAGGTAGCTATATATAAAAGAAAGTAGGCATTGAATCAGTTAGCGTACTCAGGCAGGATATCATTCACTACTCAGGCAGGGTATCACAGGGGCAGCTTTCTCTAGTCGTATTCTTGCTTAACTCATATTGCCCCCTCGGGCGGCGGCCACGGATGGAGCAACATCGAATGGCTCAAGCACCCGGTGGAGCCCATAGAATAGTAGGGGACGACGACTATTAAGTGTACGGGAAACGGAGCTTGATCGGTTGCACCTATTCTCCGTCAAAAGCATGAAGTCGATAAGCAGAAGAAAATGAGAACGGCAGAACTAGGATGAGGATAAGTAGTGTCGGAACAAGGAAGTAGGCATTCTGCCCCTTCGGTGCATTGTATCAATCGTGTATCGTATCAATCGTGTAACCATCCTCTTCTTACCCATGCTTAGGTGAATCCTTTCGGCCGGCCCCTACCTCTATATTTGGTTAGGAGCATCAAACAGAGAATACTTCTTGGGCGAATCGATAGTGCCAGCCCTCATCAATCGGAAGGGACCGGGCAACACCTTTAGAACAGAGTGAGTGGGCATCTAATCCTTCATAGCTGCATTTCTCTCTTCTTATAGCGGCCGGCATTTCCACCATTTATTGGAGACACCTTAGCATAGCATTATAGATAGTTGTGCCAGCGAGCACAGCCTTAGCTGCTCCGGTGTCCTACTATTCTAAGGGGCATTAGATCCAATCAAACTCGATCGCTGCATGGGGAACAAACAGGGAAAGCTAGAGCAATTTACTAATTATCCGACACACGCTTTACTCAAACAGGTAGTTTAGAATTAAATGAGTAGAAAATGTAAGTATCGGTAGGAACGATTGTTCCACTTTATCTCAAACACCTTTCCTATTCAGGCACGGCCCCAACAATAGAATAGAGGGCCACCCACCCCCCAACCCCCCCCTTCATATTATTGTAGGGGCCCAGCGAATAGTAGGGGCCATAGAATAGTAGGGCCCGGGGCTAAATTAATTGAATTCGGGATGGGGGGTATGAATAGTTGTTGTCAAATGTAGGGTCCCTCGTAAAATGATTAACGGGGGCGCCCGCCGGGAGAAAAAAGGGCAGGGGAAAGGGGTAGGGTTGGTCTCTATTTATTGCTAGGGTTGGTCTCTATTTGTGACGTAGACATGTGACGTATACAAGTTTGCCCCATCCCTTTCTTATTCTTGACGATTTCCCACCCAGAGACTAATTGGGGTTGCGCCCCACCCCTTTATTATTCTTGACGGCGCGTCCCCGGATGGGTGGGATATAGAAGTTCGGATCAACAGCGACAAAAAAGCGGATAGATTATTCTCCAACTTGAGAGATCAATTTGAGACGTCGAACTCAGGGGTGGGCCTAAATTAGGAGGAAGTGCCCTACTATTCTCAAGGGCGATTCGATGAATTATAGATCGATTCTCGAACTGCTGCCCCGGGCAATTCAACGGCTAATCCCCACTACTAATCTACCTCCACTATAATCCCTCCCACCCCCCTACCATTCTATAGGCTAGCAATAGCGGTCGGTCATATACATAACTTTATTTCCGGAATGGTTCATCGGGAATGAATAAGTAGTGGGTGGGTGAACCGGGTGGGAGGGCCCCTACTATTCTAAGGGCCCTACTATTCTAATGGGGTGGGAGGTCTCGTAGGGGAATCCCCGGCCCCTACTATTCTATGGCATAGGGAACTCTAGTTGTAGATTAGTTGCCTATAGAATGGTAGGGGGGTGGGAATTGCCGAACTATAACTCCCACCCACCCCTACTATTTGGCAGACCGCCCTACCTATTTTTGCCACCCACCCAACTGTGTGTGGGGATGGGTGGGGGGCTAAAGGGCCTCCCACCCTGCTGCCCCATGCTCGAATCGATCTCTACTTTAGGGCCGGGGCAACTATAGTTTAGTTTCCCGGCCAATAATAGAATAATAGGCCCTTAAAAAAGAGTAGGGGTAGGGCTATAGTAGCCATAGAATTGTAGGGCCCACCCCCCCTATAGAGTGGAAGGTGCCCCGTTCGCATGTTACGTCTAGAATGAGTTCAATTGACAGATTCTAGTAGTCACATATTCGCCCTTCCTCCTCCCACAACTATTGCCTCCCACCCTGCTGCCCCAACTACAGATAGTTCTATTGCCGGGGGTATCTTCCTCCTAGTTGGGGCAGCAGGGTGGATATAGTTCCCCTTCATTACCCCCGGGCCCCCCCCTATCAATTCTATGGCTCTATGGGGTTGGGGTAAGGCCCGGTGCAGTGGGAGGAGACGGGGAGCCCTACTATTCTATGGGCACTGCTGCTGGGATATTGAATTCCGGATTAAGACTGTCATCAAGACGAGAATATTCCATTCAAGCCTGATCACGAGGTAAGATCTCCAAACCCACCTGGTTGGGGTACTCTCCATCTCCTCCCAAAGAATGGAACCGTCGGGGCGGAACCATGACAAAAGTGGCGCGATTCGGCTGCGAACAGATGGATTCTTCGGGATAAAATCTCTGTCTGGGAGGGGGTCTGAGGACCTTTAGGTACTTCTATATCCGGGTGGGGGGGATCATAGGGTGGAGACTTGCATACTAGAGGCGCTTTAGAACTTTCAGGTGAGGGCTGGGTGGGGGGGAATTATAGAGCCCTAGGTTGTTTCCAAGCCTGACCGACGTCCTCATGATAAAAACACTTTCTGGTTAGGGGTCAGGCCGCCCACCCCGTTCTTCCTGAATGCTAGGGTGGGAGGAATCGTACCCGAATGGATGAATAGAGGACCTTCCTTTAGGTACTCAACCAAGAGGGAGAAGTGAAGCGCCGGCGGATTGCTCCGACTGCGACATACTTGTCCCATTCGTGAATCTATGGGTGGATGGGGATAGGTTCCACTGAATAGGAAATGCTCTACCGGAACTGGGGGATATCCATTTATCGACGAGAAAGTGGAAAATGAGGCCCCGGTACGGGAACTATAGTTCCGCCTTTATATCTTGAATAGCGGAAACGTCGACTGGCCCTTTAGAATAGTAGGGGGCCATAGAATAGTAGGCATAGCTCATATTTGTGTCTCCTCTCCCTATTCACAAGTCGATCGAGTTAAAGGCCCCCAATCTCTATATCTGCCAAAACCCCTGTATAAAGCATGACAGTCCTATTACTACTGTAATGCGCGATCGATACCAGCGAATCATTGGGAAACACCCACTGGGACTTGTTGCTCTTGTTCAAAGGGAAATAAAAGTGCGTGCAGAAATCCGCACTTCTTGATTCTTGATTAAGGTTCAATTAAACTAATAAATAATGACGGGCCTTCCCTCCATTCGGTTCCCCTCCCGGTCCATTTTAGAACCCACAACCACTCGCCCTAGCAACAAGGGATCACTCATGGTCAGAGGGTGGGAGGAACATAATACACTTTCTGATGAAGCTTCGGTCCGCCTTTCTGCGAATGCACAAGTCCCCGAACCAATGACTTGTTCAAGGCCCGGTGGGAGGCCCCGTAGGAGGTTGGGGCAGCAGGGTGGCCCTAGAAATTCTATGGGACGGGGTGATTCTTCCCGTCATTATTATTCGTGTGTGGGCCCTTATAATAGTAGGGGAGTTTCCCACTACTAATCTACCTCTGCACCGGCCCCCCCTATTATGTAGATTGCCGGGCCCCTACCCTCGCCCCTTATAATAGTAGGGGGTAGGGCTAAGGTAGCCTAGTGCCATGGTAGGGCGGTAGATAACTATTCAACTATTTGGGGGGGTGGGGGGGGGTGGGGGGTTCTATTGGCCCACCCCTCTTCCGAACCTTTAATGCAGGTGCCCTACTATTCTATGGGCAACCCTTCCTTCACATGCTCCATACTCCATACTCTATAATACGTAACATGACGATATCAGTCATCAGTCGTATCACGTATATAATAGATGGCCGCGGCCAATGCAGTCCGAATACTTGGAGGGGGAGGACCTCCCAGCGCCGTTCACAGCCATGGGAGCACATGCAGTCGGGGCGGCGGGGTTCAGCAGGTTCAATGCTGCATCGAGAGAAGTCTCACTAGTCAATGGTTATACTGTTCCCCCCTCAATGGTTCTACCGTTCCCCCCAAGATTCGAAGTTGGGGTGACTGGAGCGAAAGAATATCGTATGAATCTTTCCTGCTTATCATACGAATTTTGCATTGAAAACTCCTCCGGGAGAAGCTAGAATTCGTTCCGTTTGGATATCGATCGGTCCCAGTCCGACACGGTTGACGCGCCATTGGTTCCCGGAAGAGTCAATATCTCCATCGGCTAAACCCCATCTGACCCCGCCTTTGGACCCGTATCCTGTTCGTACACGATCGACGGAGGCCTCTCCGACATGTGCTACTACGTCTTCAGTAGCACGCTCCTACTCCGTCTTTCCCTCCATAAGTTATCAAATTTGGTGCCCTTCGATCCCCAGTTGCTATGAAGGACGAAGGGCGAGATACAATCAATTTTTTCACCCAAGTGGTTTCTGCTTCTCCCCGTTCTTGTTTCTAACTCTTCCCCGGGCAGTTCCCAATGTTCGGCACTTCCCATGCTTCGCGGGGACAACATCAACTAATTTGCTCATGATCAAGTTACAACCTAAGATCTTTGACCACATTATGTCAACTGTTCGTATTTCGTTCATTCCACCAATACGCTCCCAAGTACCCGTAATTGCGATCCGTTTGCCAGAACCGAAGGGTCTTTCTGTGAAAACCTCCGTGAAGAATCGTCGTTCTTTCATGGTTTCCCCGCTTCCTACAGCAGCTTTTTCCGCACCTCCGGATATCTGGTGTCAAATCGTCGCTTGTTCACCTATTCATCTGACGATGGAGTTGACCATCTCGGTGGCATCGATTGTACGAGTGAGGGAAACCGGTCAGCTTGGCTCTCCCTAGGGCAAGGGTCGAACCATAGGGAGAGGGCAGGGCCGAGCCCCCCCCCCACCCCTTTATAATAGTTCTAGTAGGGGCCCTCTCATAATGGGTCTGGGGGGAGCGCCCCACCCCTTTCTAGTTAAACTCTAGTGGGGGGCCCGCTCACCCCCACCCCCCCCTGTCTATAGTTATAGGGTGGCCCTATCCACAGTAGGGCATATAAATAGAGATCTGCCTACTGATCTCTATTCGATTCGCACGCCAACCTATAGTTCCCTCCCACCCGGCAAATATATAATACCCTCCCGGCCCTTCCCTTCCCCTTCCCTTAGCCCTTATAAATAGTAGGGGGTAGGGGGTAGGGGTAGGGGTAGGGGATAGATCCCTCCCTAAAATAGAGTAACCTCCCGGCAAATAAAATGATATAGAACCCTCCCGGCTTCTATAATAACCCTCCCTAAAGAGAATAGTAGCCCCCCCGGTGCAGAGGGTTCAATGGCTATTGCCGGTGAATGCAGAGGGTTATTATAGAAGCCGGGAGGGCTCCCATGGCTATTTAGGGAGGGTTCAATGGCTATTTAGGGAGGGTTATTATTATCCCTAACATATGGATTTCGTGTTCTCTGATACGCCCCCCACCCCCCCCTGGCGAATAGTTAGGCAGAGGTAGGGCTCTTCTAGCAAAATATCCGAACCCGTGTGGGTCCATCTATCTTAGTTGTCCCCGACTACTTTTGAAACCACGCCACTATACGGGTGGGAGGTTAGTGCTTCATTTCATGAAGGTGAGGGCCCTACAATAATATACCTCTGCACCGGGGGGCGGCAGGGAAGGGACGGGATGGTTCATCGACATACCCACAACATTCCCCCCCTCCAACTAGCCTATAGAATAGTAGGGGAGGAGGGCTAGCAGGCTGATGCCATGGCAGCCCCTACTATTCTAAGGTGAGCGGTATACCTGCCTATAGAATTTTAGGCCCTCAAATTCTCTAGGGAGGTAAGGTGAGCGGTATACCTTCATTTCAAAAAGGTAAGGTGAGCGGTATACCTGAATTGCCTCAAATTATCTAGGGAGGTAAGGTGAGCGGTATACCTGAATTGCCTCAAATTCTCTAGGGAGGTAAGGTGAGCGGTATACCTTCATTATCATTCAGGTAAGGTGAGCGGTATACCTGCCTATAGAATTTTAGGCCCTCAAATTCTCTAGGGAGGTAAGGTGAGCGGTATACCGGAATTTCAAAAAGGTAAGGTGAGCCCTTACCTGAATGGCCTCAAATTCTATAGGGGGTAAGGCCCTACTATTCTAAGGGGCCCTACAACAACTATCATTTTTGGGGGGTTAGGGGGGTAAGGGGGAAGGAACTATAACTATTCTAAAGGGGGGGGGTGGGGGGGTTAGTTGTGGGGGGGGAACTATTATTGTTCTCCCACCCACCACAACTGTAGGGGCCCTCCCACCCTGCAGGGGCGGGAGAGTACCATCAGGTCCAGTCAAGCCCCGCTGCTTTGCAGCGGGGTAGGCGAGTTAATGAGTTGGAGAGCACTCGGCCCCTGGGGGCCCTCCTCTCTGAATTAAGGCGAGGGAAAGCCCCTACCTATATAACTGTTCGAATTATAGAAAAAAAGGGCCGAGGGCGGGCATAAATGATCTGAATGATGACCTGGATGAGAACCGGGGCAATAATAGAATAATAGGGCAGTTAGTGACTAAAGACTCATAAACTTTAGTTGTCGTTAGTTAGTGACTTAGATACAATGCATGGCATGCAACTCACTTTCACTTCAGGATCCCCATCTACGTAGTTCGCCGGTGAAACCAACGACTCTTTCTACTCCTATCAGATCGAGAACCCGGGAGAGCACTCGACCCAACTGGGGGGTCGAGGGGCGAGCCCCCGCCAACCGTAGGGCCCTACCGCCCCTACTATCTAGCCGGCAGAGATAGGCTCTACCTCCACCCCCTACCGCAACGGGCACCCTAAACTCTATTCTTGGGGGCCCCCCCACCCGGCCCGCCGATGATATAAAGGGCCATTCCCGAAGCAAGCGGGGGTGGGCCCCGGCCTATTCTATGGTGGAGGATATAGTAGGAGGGCCCCGCCAGGTAGCCGAAGGTGCTTCATTATTCTGCAGGGTGATAACTATGGGTGGGTAGGCCCTATGGCCCCCTACTATTCGGCAAGCCATAGAAATTCTAGGCCCAACCTTTAGAATAGTAGGGCGAACGCAGTGAGAGCAAGGGCCGGCCCCCCCTCAGATTCAATTGTGGGAACTCTAGTTCGGAACTATCCCATCTCAGGTGAAGGGCGGGGTGGGTTGACAGTACTCGAAGCAACGGAACGGAGCGGAGTTGTTTATGACTCAGAGGCATTCTCATCACTTGGTAGATCCAAGTCCATGGCCTATTTCGGGTTCACTCGGAGCTTTGGCAACCACAGTTGGAGGTGTTATGTACATGCACTCATTCACGGGGGGTTCAACACTCCTCAGTTTGGGCTTGATCTTCATCCTATATACCATGTTTGTACGGTGGCGCGATGTGATACGTGAATCCACGTTGGAGGGACATCACACCAAAGTCGTACAATTCGGACTTCGATATGGTTTTATTCCGTTCATCGTATCGGAGGTCATGTCCCCCTTCGCTTTCTTCCGGGCTTTTTTCCATTCCCCTTTGGCGCCTGCGGTAGAAATTGGAGGTATCTGGCCCCCAAAAGGGATTGGGGTTTTGAATCCCTGGGAAATCCCTTCTCCTAATACGCTTATTCCCCTTTCATCCGGAGCTGCCGTAACTTGGGCTCATCATGCTATACTCGCGGGGAAGGAGCGACAAGCAGTTTATGCTTTAGTAGCCACCGTTTCACTGGCTCTAGTACTCACTGGGTTCCAGGGAATGGAGTATTCTCAAGCACCTTTCACTGTCTCGGATGGTATTCACGGTCCTACGTCCTTCTCAGCAACTGGGTTTCATGGTTTTCATGTGATTATAGGGACTCTTTTCCCAATCATATGTGGTATTCGCCAATATCCGGGTCATTTGACCAAGGAGCATCACGTTGGCTTTGAAGCAGCTGCATGGTACTGGCATTCCGTAGACGTGGTTCGGTTATTCCCATTTGTCTCTATCCATTGGTGGGGAGGTCTACGAAGGGGCGCATTATAGATAGGGGTGGATTGGGAAATGAGAGCTTATTGGCGGGGAGGGGACGCATTATAGATAGGGGTGGATTGGGATATGAACTATTTTCGGGGACAGAGATTACCCGAGATAGAAAAAGAAGCCTTTTGTTTGCCGCTTCCCTACTTCCTCTGATGATCATATCGGACGAAGTTTATCTCACTTTGCTACCGGATATCTATTCATTCCGGCATATTCATGCGGGGATCGAAGAGATTATGGCAGATCACGTTCACCAGGGAATGACCCGGAATTGGATTTCCATCCTTCTGGGATCGTTCTTTTTCATCGTAATGAAAGATGTTTTCCCGTTTCCATCCCGCCTATAGAAGAGTAGGGCACCACGAATGGAATAACCCAATGGTCGACCGTTAGGTTATGCTCTCGACCTCCCCCCCACCCCCTACCCCTGCAGGGGTGGGAGGCATGTTACGTATAGAATATTCCGCCCTGTCTGGAAATCTTGGTACGTTTCTTCGCTAGCCCTTAGAATAGTAGGGGCCCTTAGAATAGTAGGGCCCACCCCCCCTACTATTTTATAGGCAACAACTATTAAGCCTCTAGCGTATTCTAGCAACTATCGAGTGGAGCCCCTATTATTATATTATTCTAGCAGGCCCCTTCAATTCTATAGGCGCCCTCAAATTATATGGGCGCCCCGGGCAGTTCCCACCCAACAATTTAGAGCCTCCCACTAAATGGCATCAGCTTGCTAGCAATAATCTGCCCGACTATAGCCCACTATAGCCCGACTATAGATAGAAAAAAGGGCTATAGTCGGGCTATAGTCGGGCTATAGTTGGGGCCAATAATCTGCCCGACTATAGACAAAAAGGTTTCTAGGCGGGCAACAAAAGAATAATAGGCAATAGTAGGGGTAGGGGTAGGGGGCATGGGTTTACGTTATTCGCTGATTAATGAAAGGTTTATTACAGGGGGGTTTTAAAATTAGCCTGCGGAGGGATTGTTCTTTGTTATTATAGCTTATTCTAGCGTATTCGCTTCTCCCCTGCGCTGATTAATTAAGGGCAAGCTGATTAATGAACGGACTATAGTGACTGATTCGATGAACGGCTCGCATGCCCATTATTCTATAGGCAGTCAAGACTCGATTCTAGCAGGTTTCAATCAAGCCCTAAAATTCTATGGGGGGCAGAGGTATCTCGCCCTACTATTCTATGGGGGGCAGAGGTATCTCGCCCTACTATTCTATGGGGGGGAGCTAGCCGTTGGGCCCCACCATTCTATAGGTAGTCGGTAGATTAACTTAGGCCCCGGCCCTTTAGAATAGTAGGGGCCATAGAATTGTAGGGGCCTCAATTCTATAGAGGGCCCCCCCACCCCTACTATTCTATGGCAACAATAGAATAATAGGCAATAATCTGCCTATTTTTTGCCCTTTTATTCTCTAGGCCGGGCCCTATCAATTCTATGGGGGTAGATTAGTTGTTGGGCCCGCGGCTCAGATGTGCGTTCGAACGGGGAACCCTATAGTTCCGGAATAATCTAATAATAGGGCCCCTTATAAATAGTAGGGGTAGGGCCCAGGCTCGAATCAGTGCCCTACTGTTCGGCCCCCATAGAATTGTAGGGCCTCCCCATATAAGAATAGTAGGGGCACTCGATAGTTGCAATTCTAGTTGCTAGAGTAAGAGAATTCGAGCCCCCTACTATTCTAAAGGGCTAGCCCCCTACCCCCTACTATTTAAAGGGTAAGGGCTAGCAAGCTAATTAATTTCCGCATTAATTTACCCGTAGAATTGTAGGGCGAGACCCTACAATAGCTCTATGGCGGTTCTAGAATCGCCCCTACTATTATAAGGGCCCTACTATTCTAAGGGCAATTCTAGTTGCTAGCCCTACCCCCGTAGGGGCTTGACTGGGGCTAGAAGAAAAGGGGATTTTAGTTAGACCCTCACCTGAACGCCCTACTATTCTAAAGGGAAGGTTACGGACTTAACCTCCCACCCACCCCCTGCCGGGTGCTGACTATTTCTATAGGGGTGGGAAGGCCGAGAAAGCCTGTCTCCTGGATTACAATCCGCGCCCTTTAGAATAGTAGGGCTCCTCTCAGCTCCATAGAATAATACTATGAAGGGTCAACTGGGTGGTATATGAGACTACTATTGCCTACGGATGAAGAACCGGCCCCCCCCCTCTATAGAATTGAGGTTTAAATAAAGAAGCCCCTTGAGAATAGTAGGGCCGACTGGGCATGGTTCGGATTCGCTCCGCCTTTCGTCCAGCTCTGGTTCTCGCACCTAACTCAATGGCTGAACCACTATTACTGGAGTAATAGCTGACCCTCCAGTAATATCGATGATGTTGACAATGGAGGAACCATTAGTCGTTTGATCGATGGGTTGCCCAATAGAAAGTAGTTCAGGCGGTACTTAAGTGTGGGTAGGTCCCGAACAAAGGCAGAGTTCACGGGTTCGCTTTTCTAGAGAATTTCGGGGTCCTATCCAGTTCCAAGAACTAGCTGGAGGGAGACCCCTACTATTATAATAAGGGGAGAAGCAGCTAAAGCGAACCGCCCCCTACCATTCTATAGGCTCCGGGCTCAACAATTCGAGAGCACTTTTATCGGCTAATCGGTCTACGGAAGAGATGGCTGTGAAAACTGGGAATCGCGGGTAGTTTTTTAGAAAGAATACCCCGGCGATATTGGTCGTAGCACAACCTCTCGGTAATGCCAGTCTTGGTAATACTCCATTACCAACCAGCCGATTTCGATTCTCCGATTATGGTTCCAAGCGGTTGGTTGGTTATATAGATAGCGAAGCATACAAATCCATTCTCCAGGAGAACTACATGAATCACGGTAGGGGTGGAAGGAAGAGAAATGGCTGTGGGCGCTCTGGTGCTGGATCTACTGAATCACTCGCATCATCAACAGGTACTGGGTCTTTGGATATCGATCTCAATCAACCCATAGCCTATTATTCTAAGGGCCTATTATTCTATTGTTGCCCTTGGCGAATAGTAGGGCTGGATCCTTTGTAAGCTGATGCTGATGGTGCTGCTACTGAGATCTAGTCAATTGGTTCAAATGCAATGGCTGGTAATGCGTCTGAGACTTGGTAAACTGGTTATGATTCAGGAACGACTGGATCAAGTGGATTGTAGGAGGAATGAATCTGTTCAAACAGCTCTCTATCCTCTATAACTGGCTCTAGATTGATGGTAAAGGTTGGTTGGCGGGCTTGCCTATCCAGATCCTTTGCGTCATGGTTTCGTCCAATCGATGGTGTTAGTGTCACTTTGATGGCCCTTCTTTCTCTAGTTGAGGGAAGGTTGATCTGGCTTTAACATTAATTGTATTGGTTCTTTGGTTGTGTGAGTGGGAGGCCCGCTAGCGCGGTCGATATCGATTTCTTTATGTCCCAGAAGGGCACGGATCGGTCCGTTTCCCCGCTTCCTGTGAGCCTCACATATTTATATCAACACCGAGGGGAGAAGACTCATTCATTCCATGGGCCCTACCATTTTATAGGCTACGGGATGACCGGGTGCATGAACCCCCGAAACAGATGAAATGATCCCTATGCAGACTCGTTTCCCTCGACTTAGTCGGGTCCAAATCCCGATCCTAGAACTGGAGATGATTGGAGCTCAGTGCCCGCCGAAATCGTCTCATTATCTGGAAACCCAGCTGCGGACGGATTGGGGAAGAGTGGCCAACAACACCTGGGATGAACCATGCGGGGAGTTTCAATGCAAAAAAACCACCCTTCAGCCAAGCCACCGGCAAACTGATTGGTTCGGTTCGCCCTTCTCGCAGAGGAACTCGGAACTGAATACTACAATCCTATAGAGTTCTGTAGGGCTTCTGCCAACGCCAAACCGGGGGGAGATCAATTATAGGGAGGGCTCGATAATTGACTCTCGGCCCAGCGAGTAGGAAAGCCTTGAGTGATCGTTCGGGATCGGGAAGTCGAGTCGACTTTGGGACGCCATATATAGATAGGGCACCCCCGACTCTATTTGATTCGATAATAAACCGGTAAAGAGGAGCTCAATCAAGCGAATCGGGAGGAGGGCCTATTGTTCTATAGTCCGCTCGCATTTCACCATCAAACAAGAGAGCCATGTTACGTATATAATCTACCTTCAGAAACTAGCCCCTACCATAAAATTTGAGGCTCCCCAATAAATAATATTAGGTTTTCCCCCGCCTTTACCTTTATAATAGTAGGGGTAGGGCACACACTTCATCGTTTTTGTGGAGCCGAGTCGAGGCTCCTAGCCCAACATCAGTCATGTACTGGCTAACACAAACCCAATCCCAAATCCGAGCACCACCAGACCAAGTGCCTGATTGGTCACTATGGAAGGAAAGCCAAGACAGGTAGCTTAGTTATTGCCCATCCTGATCCGCCTTGAGCTTTCGGTGGTCCTTTTCTCAGCGAGTTGCGAAGAATGTAGTATTTTGGGAAGCTTGTCACAGCCTACCCTAGCCACAGGTACGTTTGAGTTGAAAGTGGCCGCCCCACCCTTCGGATCTATTTGGAGGACAAGTCGAAACTAGAATCTATTGTGGGTTGAGTACTGAATCGAGCCGGCCAACACCTTGCCTAGTCTTTCCAGGACCGAGAAGGGAGCAGCTAGGCTTAAACACTACGGGCTATTAATCCCTCACTCGAATCCTCAGCTTCTCAAAAAAACGCTCACTCCCTCGCCTTCCACTGCATGTTATCAGGGATAACATGCAGGGGAATATGGAGAAACAGACTACCTTGTGGGTACTAACTGCCCCCAGCAAAAGAACACTTGATTGATAAGACGAATAGCTATGAGATGAGACTCTACAGAACTAACGCACGTCTTCCATGTCTCCCATAGAATAGTAGGGGCATTACCGCCCATAGAATTGTAGGGGCCCATAGAATTTTAGGGCTCGAATCATCGCCCCTACCATAACATTTTAGGGGCTATGGTTGAATTCTGGAATCAAAAGAGAATAATCATTTGAAAAGAGTGCCCTCTCTTCTATAGTTGCGATTCCATTTTTGAATTCTCTTAATATTTTACGAACGGTTTTATTGCCATGAACTAATAAAATTCATTGTTGGAATTTTGTCAAAACCGCCTACTATGAGGTTGGGGCAGCAGGGTGGGTGGGAGGAGACGGGGCAACTGAACGCCCCGCCTAGACAAAAAATGGGCAAATATGATATGTTTAAGGGCAAAAAAAGGTATAGGGCAACTTCGGTTAGTGAGAGTGCTGGGGAAACGGGGAAGGGCCCCTTTTAAGATTATTATTGCGCAACATTCTTATTACTCCATCTCTGGCGGCCGTCAGATAAATCATCTAAATAATCATCTCATGCCCATTCTTATCTTAAGTTTTCTTCCGTTCCGCCCCATTTCGTTTCATTATTTAAGGTCGATTGCCCAGATCAATATGAATTAAGGGGCGAACGCCGTTTATATTATTAAGGCGGCGTTAGTCCATCACTTCACTCCCTAGTTCTTTACTTTACCTGTGCCCCTAAGAGACTATTACCTAGAGCTTTATGCATGCCGTCGTTTGATTCGGCGGCATTTAGAAATCAGAGTTTCTGTTCCGATGCTAGGGATAAGAAGCCCCCGGGAGCCAACGATTCAGTCAGTCCAGTCATTCTGGGATTTCCAATCAACCTATAAAAACTATCTTATCATGTGATTCTCCCATTTCGGTTGGCATCTCATTAATAGCATGCTTCACCTCTATTTACGCAAACCCCCGCAGCAGAACCTGTCGTTTTTTCCTTTTTCATAATATAGGGCATAGCAGCATAACCCAGTCATAGATGGTTTGAGGTGGGTACAGGTTCAGTTCCCGGCCGGATAAGGTGCAGGGAAAGAAATAGCAGCATAGCAATTGAATCGCTAGTTCAGTCATGCAACAAGCGATATTGATTGGGATGAAAAATGCCCGTATATTCTTTTTTTGAAAGGTGGGCCCTTTTTATGCCCTTTATAATAGTAGGGCACCTTTATCCCTCTCTTTGCTTAGCTAACCAACTAGTTAACTAGTAGCTAGCGCCATGAAATGAAGCAAATTAAAATGGAGATGGAAAGTTGGTAGCGAATGAAAATGATATTCCCCGATTCGTGCTATCATACAGAAGTTTGTACCCCCCCCCAAAGAATTAGTTATCTACCTCTGCACCGGAGGGGCCCACCCCCCCCATTTATAGTTGTTGTTGTTGTTGTTGAATAGTTATATCAAGCAAATGGATTATAACAGTATTAACAACGCCACTCCTATAAACTTGTTGTTCAGAGGAATGCGGTTGAGTGTCTTACATCTGTATCACCCCGTTATAAGTAGGCAGCTGCTTCGCTGCGCTCGGGGAGAGAGGTGCCTGTATCTGGTCATGTCATTGGCGGTAGCGCCGGGCCTTCATGTGCCTACTTCCGGTCATGAATGGTTGTACCTGTTATTACCATTACTTAAGCCCACAATCAGAATTACTAAATACGGATTCTATCTGGCCCTACTTATTATAGAAAACCCGGCTATCTAGACTGCTCCACGGCAATAGATAGGGGTTACTGAAGCATTCTATCTAGACTGCCTCTCAGATTTATTGGCGCTTTGGACTCGCGATAACGTTCCGATACTACGCTAGGCTACTACTGCCATCAGTTAATCAGCTTTATCTGTCATCATACTATCTCCTATTACCAGCCCCTCTCTACTATAGACGTAGTAACAACCTATCGAGCATATATCATTAAACCAATATATCATACCTATCAGCTGCCTCAATTATAGCCCCTTTTTTTCTATAGTCGGGCACTCCCCTTTTAAGAAGAATAATAGGCTATCTAGTTCATCCAATCTATCCGATCGAGAGGGCCCAATCTATCCAATCCCCTGCCTCCTATCCCAATCTTCTTTACCCAATCTACAAGAATAGGGCCTTATTTATTCCAAAGGTCTCCTTGGCTTCCCAGTCGACTATGGGATAATTCCCTCTGGAAGGGGCGGGTAACGTACCTCCCAATCCCTAACTACTCTTCTATCTTTAACGAGTGGTGGTTCATCGGGGATAAGGAAAAAACTGCTACAGTGGCGATATGATAGTAATCCTTGTCCGCCCCATAAAGGTAGTTACCTCCAACCGGCTAATAACTCTTCCTGGCTAACCAACTTATCAACGCTTGCTAATTAATAAATAGCCGCCCACTATCTCTATATAGCCAGCGGCAGAGATTTTCCACCGTGAATCAAATAGTTTCCCACCCACCCGAATGTATACCCATTGAATCTGGACTTTCTAAAAGCCTAGGTTCTGAGATGCGTTCCTATCCATTTCCCCCTGTCTCCGGGTGCTAGTGCATAATACGAGATGTTTGTACTCACCTTGCCCTACAGGAATCGGGCGAGGGAGCTTAACCGTCATTAAATGGGATTACTACTCCCGCTTTCAGAGCATCACCGCCCGTATGATGGAGAAAGACTAACTTCTTAAATAATAATAGTAGGGCCCACCTTAAATAGTAAGAAGAAAGGCCCCGGCCCCAGTTATTATCTAGTGCCGGGTGATTCCCCTAAGAAACCCTCTCGATTATTATGAAAGGGTTGTTAATACGTTTTCTATAATAGACTGGTTGACTTCTCTAAGAGACTCTTCTGCCCTTCAATCATACCCTTTCTCCGGAGGAAATAAGTCAGGGAAAGCGAGCATCAGCCTATAATTTCTATGGGTAGCTGGATGGGCCCGCAGGGAACCCTATGATTCCCTCCCATGGGGCAGCAGGGTGGGTGGCCCCTACTATTCTAAGGGCCCTACTATTATATAGGGGCAGGCTGATTAATAAGGAACCATAAAGTTGGGTGGGCCCCTACTATTCTATGGTCTCTTACTCAAAGCATCCTTCCCGGTAGTCGGGTTTCCATTTACATCTGATCTTACAATATTGAATCAGTCCAGTTATTCAGTCGTCATTCCTATCTACGCAAGAACGGTTACGCTCATTACTCGAATGGGTAGAATCGAATCCTCTTACGGCTGGATCTGCCCCTGTTCGAACCTATGCCTTTGTTACCTCCTCTCCTGTAGGTAGTGATCCCGATATGCTGCGGCATAAACTGATTATGGATATGAATCACCTGGCACTGGGTCAACTGTTGACTCGAATGCTGGTGAGTAAACTGGTTCTGGTTCAAATGCATCTGGCTAACTAGCCACCCGGCACTGCTGCTCCTGTTACCATCTCTGCTTATACTGCTATTGATAGTGCTGGTTCCAGATCAACAGATTCAACTGTCCCATAACTATTTAAAGGGCTGCTGACTCTGTCTCTGCTACTGATGCTGGGGATAGATATTGCTACTCAATCTGTAATGGGATCTCCTGCTCCCCGTGCTTCGGTAACTCTATATGCGATTGGAGAATCAGCTGCTAGCACTGGGCCCTAGAACTGTTTGGGATACGGGAAATGCCTTTCCTGCTTTCACAGCAAGCATCCGATGAACTCTGCCTTAGATGTTAGAGTCTCTGTCCCAACCTGTACCTCTGCTGTCTACCCAATGCCGCCTTAATATATGAGGAAAGTTGCTGCGCAGAGATCCACTATAGTTCCCACCCACTTAATGGCATCAGCCTGGGTTGGGTGGGTGGATATAGGATAAGTCCGGGTGGGTGGGAATCATAGGGTTCCCTGCATGCAGAGGGTGGTTACTGCTCTTTTTTTATTATTAGATTTTTCGAGCCGGAGTACCCCCCCTCTCTATAATTGTAAAGCACTGCATAATTGCAACGGGGTGGTCTCTACCTACCCATCATGGGCTGATGGAGGTAGTGATGGATAAAAAACTGGCACTCAAACTAGAATTGGAACTTCCTGTACTATCACCCACCCTTGCTTCTGTTGCCTCTGTTGCCTACCCGTGACCTACCCCCATATTCTATATAGAGAGAAATTGACCACCTGTGACCCACCATCACAGAGAGGCCCCACACGCAACTATTGAATTTTACCACCACCTATGCCCCTACTATTCTAAAGGGCAAAATAGTCATGATTTTAGAAAGCCAAACCTTGAAATAGTTGTATGGGATTTTATCAATCAACGTCTAAACGCCTACTATTGCCTATTATTCTATTGTTGGGCGGAAACAACTTTTGTTCATGGCATTAGCCATTAGCCCCCTACTATTCTATGGGCAGCAGATTCGGCAAAGAGCCTACTATTCTATGGTCGGTAGTTCTTCTGGGAACAATCCATCGAAACGAATCAGCGTGAGCAATCTGCATCGATCAATTCATGCATGATCAGGTGCTACGCGTGCATCGTATATATAGGACTCCAATACCATGAGATTGCCTTTTTTTTCCCCTTCTATAATAGGGCAAGCTCGAGCTCCTAAGACGGGCCATGCTCTAAGTGTCTCCTTTATTAGGGTTAGTCTCCAGCTCTTAGAAGCAGATAGTCTTCAGCTCCTTGATCCTAAGAGAGAGAACACTTAAAGCCTTGGATGAAGGCAGGCAGATCCATAGAATTGTAGGGGCCCTTTAGAATAGTAGGGCTCTAAGAATAGTTAGTCAAACACTATAGTAGAGAGTATAGTGGGGCCATCCCCAGCTGCAGTTTCGTTTCAATAAGTAGATCGGACTAATCATCGGCGAAGCGCCCTACAATAATATAGAAGGGGGGCCCCTACCCCTACTATTATAAGGGTAAGGGCCCCTTCGCCTATTATTGTAAGGGCAAGGTGTCAAAGGTTCGAATCTTCAAGATCAAAGGCCCTTTTGAAACTCATTTTATTCCCCTGCTCCTTCATTTTACTCCCCTCCGGAAAGGCCGGGGAGAAGTGAGTCAGCGAATCGAGAGAATGAAATGACGTGAAATGAGCAGGTGGGACCGAGGGAATCAGAAGGAATAAGGACCGGCTCTTATGGACTGATACATTGAAAACCCAACTGCCATAGCCATAGCCATAGCCATAGAAATTATAGGCTAGGCTAGGGATAGGGGATAGCTTCAATGCCTATAATTTTGGAGGGGAATCCGTCCCAGAATGGATGGACCTATTTATCATAATCAAGCAATAGATTTCGAATGAGCTAGCCCTGTCCTTACAATCTATAGGGGGTCGTCGATTGGTTAAAGCAAGTAAGTGCACTACTATCTCCACCTAGGCCCAGTCTGCAGGTAGGTCGTTCCAGCGAATCAATAGGTAGTTATAGCAAATCGGTAGGGTGGGTAGGCGAGATTGATTTCTTAGGTTTTGGAGATGAGAAGCAATTATAGGGAAAAGATGCCCATAGCCCTATTATTCTAAGGGCCTATTATTCTATTGTTGGCCCTCCCACCGCAAAGGTAGAGATGGGCACATGCAGGGGATTCTAGGCGGATTATAGAATGAAACCAGTGATTGAATCCGACCGGTTCAACTATGTTGGGGGTGGGCATGTTACGTATAGAATATCCCCGTGCAGGCCCGCCCCTATCAATTCTATGGGCAAAAATAGGCAGATTATTGCCCCAACTATCTGCCTATTTTTTGCCCTTTTATTCTCTAGGCCGGGCTATTGTTGCATAGAATAGGCCGGGGAAGAATAGAATGACTAGGGGCCTAACCATCTCTCCATTTCTCCAACTATATTGCCGGGCTCGCGAACACTATTGTGCCATGTCTCCCGCTGTAGCAGTACATATGGCTTTAGCACTTATTTGATGGTGCAGCTGAAGGAGTTTCCCCTACTATCCACTGGGGTTCCCCCGCCACTCTCCCTGGATTTTATCCGACACATCACCCTGTTCATGGTAGTGGAATGAACTCATGGGATTTGTCGCCCCACTATCCCAAGAAGCGTACCCTCTTGCGCAGGGGAGCCGGAGAGAGTCGGCTTCTGCTGCCGAAGGACTGAACGAAAGGAGAGCGCAGCGATCCTGGAGTGAGGGACGTAGCTGGAGTGAACCGAGGCCCGGTAACCCGTGAATAAAATGCGCCGCCGGGGCCATCCCTTCAACCAGCATTTCTGTTGCCGTGGCCCTCTGGGTCGGTGCTGAAGAAGCGGTATTTCTACTATGGTGTGTGAGAGGGTTCTGGATCGCTGAAGCTGCCGTCGACCCCGCTGCTGCCGTCGTCGACGCACGCGAAGGATAACTCGAACTCGGTCCATTAAATGAAATGGGGCGGTGGGTGGGTCGCGCCAGAAGCGTTCCACTATATTGGGTGGGGGGGGAACGGGCGGGCCGCTATCTGGGTTACGCACCGGACTCCTGCGGACTGACCCTAGAATTTCTAAAGGCAGATTCTATACTCCACATGGGTGGGAACTATAGGTCGGCATCTACCCGGGCGGGGGGCCCCGGTAGATTCTATGTAGTGGGAGGCTATAGTAGTTGACCAACCTTTTGCTGCACCATCTGCATGCAGAGGACCGGTGGGAACTCTAGTGGAGGTAACGAGATAGTGCATGAGAAGACTTTAGGCATTGCCCATTCAAATAGTAGGGCCTGCCTTACTATGGGTTGTGATAAGATGAGTTGTTGCTACAGGTTTTCAATTCAATATAGTACTATGGGTTAGTGATGAGATGAGTTGTTGCTACAGGTTTGAGAACTATCTATAATTGGGTTGCTTCCCTCTATCCTTGTTCCATCCCTGGATCAATCCTTCTCCCCTCCGATCTGCCCCTTATAATAGTAGGGGCCATAGAATAGTAGGGTCCTTGTTCTCTACAATAATCTGCGATGCTACTCATCTGAATGCCCTACTATTCTATGGGGAAGATGTGGGCCTATAATTGATATGGCGGTAGGGCTCTCACTCGCGGAGGAGATAGCGGGGGCAACCAGCGCCATCTACCATCTCTACCCAATGATGTTTGCGGCCCTCTATTCTATTGTTGCCAGCACTCTGCATGCACAATCTCCCCAACTATATAGAAATTGGCGGGTGGGCATGCCCCTACTATTCTATTATTCCCTACTATTCTAAGGCATGTGAATGCACAGGTTGATTCCGGGGGGTGCCCTACTCTTTTCAAGGCGGGGGATGGTTTGGTTCGGGCAGATTCCCTATTGCCATTGTAGGGGGCCATGCCCCATAGATAGAATAGTAGGGGGTATGCATGCAGGGGGTAGGGCCGGGTAGGCATGTTACGTATAGAATCTGCCCCTTACCTTACCTTATATGTAGTAGGGGTAGGGGTAGGGCCCTTAGAATAGTAGGGCAACGACCTATTATTAGAAGGGGCTCTATCGCTATCGGCCGATCTGACTTGATTGATAATCAATTATTAGTCCCTCTTAAACTCCCCGATCCCCATCTCCCCCCGACCCAAATAACAATTTCATATTCAGGTCGTTGGTGCGAGGGCGACCGGAGTGCCAAATAGTTTCCATATTTGATCCGCCACACCAGAAACTGCTCCATCTCCTGTCACGGGCCCTTTATAATAGTAGGGGCCCCATAAAAACTTCATTGCCCCTGCAATATGTGAAAAATTCGGTTCTACTGCTGGATATTCTATACGTAATAATGGTGGTGCTAAGCCTGGTACAGGTGCTACTTATAGACTGGTTCAACTGCTGAACCTGGACCTGGAACTAGAAGGTAAGTACCTAGCTCTGCAAGGTAAGCTACGGGCTATGGATCTGGAACCCCATTAGAATAGTAGGGGCTCTGCTACTGCTGCTATGGGTGCTGCTTAAACTGAAGGACCGGGAAGACCAGCTTTAGAACTTTTCCTTTAAGGAAAAGCCAGCCGGGCACTTCCCCGCCTTTATAATAGTAGGGGCACACCTTAAAGCCTTTAGGGGAAATAGAGTCTCTTTCCTTCTTCCAGCCGGGAAGTGGCCCCTTTAATAGTAGGGGGAAAGCGATTTAGGCCAAAATGTGAAAAAAAAAGTCAAACTTCTTAGATGACCCCGGATATACTACCTTTGAGGTCGTAAAGGTCGGTTCCATTGCCTGAAACATGGCCGTAGAATCAGTTTTTTAAACCGGTTGCCTTAGAATAGTAGGGAATAATAGAATAGTAGGGGCCTCCGTAGATGCTTTCCGGTGATCTTAAGACCCGGGGTATAGACCAGATGATGCCCTTAATACCCTTATGGCTTTCACAAGGCTTTCTATCTGGCCTTGACTAGTGAGTCTGTCTCCTGGCCTTAACCTTGACTTGCCCGGGGAGGAAGGAGCTGTCTATCCCTTTGGGGAAATAGCTCTTCTTGACCGGTTAGCCTAGTCCTTAAGATAAGGAAGGAGAATGGCTCTAACACGCCTTTAGGGAGCGAGAGAGTGCCTATCCTTCCAACCGGTAAGGCAACCTTAAGAGAGGTAAGGTAAGTAGCTCCAACAAGCCTTAAGGGAGCTTGGGAGTAACTAACCTTACCAGCCTTAAAGGGCATACCCGGATTGTCACTATAGAGTTTCCGGAAGGGGAAACATCTATAAGATCATCCGGTTAGCCCATCTATCCATCAAGCTTCTTCTCGTCTCGCTGGCCCTCCTGGATCGATCTTTCAGTTGACCTGAGTTGTCGGTATGGGGGGCAATGATGATCTTATTAGACGTTAACACAGTTGCACGAAATTAGCATGCCCTACTATCTATAAGGGCATGCACCTCAAGCATTCTCTATTATCGCCTATGTTGAGTTTACTTTAGAGGAGAGCAACATATAGAATAATTTCTATAGCAGGTGGGTCAAGATGAAGGATATATCTTCGAGGTACCCTTAAAATAGTAGGGCGTGCTTTTGTCTTGCCGGAGATTGATGAATTTGGATTTATGCCCTAGAGGTAGGCTTATAACGCTCTCTCTTTCAAGCACTATGACTATGTCCTTGCCGCGCTATGGTCTTGTCAAGCTAGGGAACGGAGAATCGCCGCCTATAGAATGGTAGGGCGCCGACAATGTTGATTCTCCGATCGCCCATAGAATAGTAGGGCCGCACCTCCTCTTTTTTCCTTCCATAGGAGAAATAAAGCCAAAGGCTTCATCTAATACATAAAGATGACGGATGAGGGAGGGTGTGCTTTCTATTACCTAAAGTAAGTGAGGGAGGGAGGGTGTGCTTTCTATTCCATATCTGTCTCCCCGTTCCGGAAGTTTCTGAGAAAGGGAGGGTGGAGACACGCTCGCTCCCCTATAGAATGGTAGGCCTTTGCACAACTATTCCAATGCAGCTGCTGGGGCCCTTCAAATAATAGGGCGCATGCTTTTTCCTCCTTCCGGTGCATGCATATTGGTTGGCGTGGAATCAGCCATAAGGTCCCGGAGTTCGGGCTGGCCCTACTATTCTATGGGGGAGGTGATTGTCCCTTTCTCCAGCCAATTCGAACCCAAAGAGAGAGGAACGAAGTAAGTGCCGCAACAGCGAACTAACCAACCTTCCTTATCATTTCGGAGTTAAGTGAAATGCTATTCAAAAGGGGCTGGCTCTCCTTATTGGTTGGTGAGTTAGCCTTTTGGGAGGGAGATGTGCGGGGACGGACGGAGAAGGGGATCCGACCTACCTATAGAGAGTGAGTGGTGATGGTTAGGAATTAATACTTCCAAGAGCACGCGAATAAAGAGCTTCATCCAGCATATAATAAATCAAAGCCCCTATCTGAGGGAAGGGGCGGTACGTTCATCATCTCAGATATGCTTACTTAGCTTTCAATACGTTACGCTGCCTTCAAACTGGCTTACTTACTTATAGCCTTAGAATAGTAGGGCTGCGGCTAAAAATAGTTGGCTTGCAGATGAGATAATGGCCGGGCGGGGTAGGGGGCCCTTACTATCTATAGGCAATGCCATGATCCGGCAATGAATGGGGGGTTTTACCTTTTTCTATTCCCACGCACGATAGGAGCTCAACGATATCCCAAGGGGTGGTGGGATTATTTTCCCCTTATTTCATAGATAGAAGTAAGTGGCCTCGCGCTCGGGGATAATGCACAGATGGGAATAAGAAACCAAAAAGTTTATGGCCCCCTCCGTTCCTGGTGCAGATAAAAAGGTAGGTACCACGCTTGCTTGCTTAGAGATGATAATTTCCATAGTGATCCCCGTGTGAAGCCTTATAGAAAAGAGGGGGTTTTTGCCTACCTTTCAATATAGGAAAAACAATTTTCTACAAACGAGAGAGAATAAGGGGGGAAGGGAAGGGCGAAGATCAAGCACCGAGCTAGCTTAGATAGGAGCCCTAGGGCCAGCACTATATATATATTTGTTGTTGCTGCTGAAGTGGTGTTAGTTCCAGCTGCTGTTCCAGTTCCCGGTTCCGCATTGGATAAGAATGGTACAACAGGAAGGAGGAATTCGCAATCAGACTAACCGGCCAAGCAATGCATAAGAAGAAAGCTATACGAGCGAAACAAAGGAAGGAGAATAAAGCTAGAAGCGAGTATGCAAAAGATGGAAGGACGGGCCCCCCCTTTTGATATAGGGCGATTCCGAAAGTATTAAAGAGGCAGGTGCAGACCACGAAGCAACTATCATCGCACAACCGGGAAGGCTAGAATAGAGCAACAAAAAGAGCCCTATAAATTCTATGGGCCCTACAACTTATCTATAGGGGCTATCATTTTTGGGGGGTTAGGGGGTAAGGGGTGGGGAAATTGATTCAGTCAATGTACTAAGTAGGAGCACAGCCTTCTACGTAGGGATAGGGGCTTGCTTTCGATAATTGAATGCTCGAGCTTCACTACGGACTTACTTACTTACGAGTGAGTGAGAGAACGAGTAACAAGGAAGAATCAAGCTCGAATGAGACCGGGTATACTTGACGAAATGACTTATTTTATGGGTGGAACCTACCCTATAGAATTTTAGGCAATTGGGGCCCTCCACGGATGGTTCCTCCCCGTGGGTGGGAAACACGATTGATAGAAAGGCGCTGTTTCCAGCCTACCCGGCGAACCGAGGTCTATGATTCCATTGCTATTCTTGCCTTGCTCGAGCGGATCGATCATATATGCTTACTGTGTGGGGATTTGGGGGGCTAGTTGGGGGTGCCCCCCCATTAGGAGGGAACATAGTATGGTTTCTAACCCCATCATTGTATCACGCCATGAACTATCCCGAGTAAGTGAAAGCCCTTTCCAATTCCGCCTATAAAATTTTGAGGCATTCCGACCTCCTCCAATTTAGGCGGGTCCCTTAGAGCGAATCCTACTCTTGCTATGAGATTGGCGACCCAGAACAATAGAATAGAGGGCCACCCACCCATATTTCTCAATCGGCCCTATAAGTTCTAAAGGCAGATTCCGCAATAGAATTGATAGGGCCCTTTACCCTTTACCCGCTAAGAACAAAATAGGCCCGCTAAGAAAACAAATAGGCAGATTATTGCCTATTATTCTATTGTTGTAGGGGTAGGGGGTAGGGGGTCCCCCTACCCCCTATATTTGAAGGGGAAGGGCCATGGTAGGGGCCCCCTTGCCGAATAGTAGGGCAATGGCATCATGGGTGCCCTTAGAATAGTAGGGGCCATAGCCATAGAATTTGAGGGGAGTTTGGCGGAATCCTGAATGAAATGAAGGATGAGGCACTCATCTTCACGCTAGTGCCCTACCATTCTATAGGGTAGGGAGGGCCTATAGTTTCTCTGTCCGTAACCTCCACTAGCGTGAAGATTACGGATTAACCTATAGTTTGAGTAGGGCTGGGAGGAGATTAGTTTAGGGGGCTAGCCTTAGAATAGTAGGGCGACCCTATCTATCCGTGGTTGGGTGGGTTGGGATAAGCCCACTTTATCGAAAGGGAGTCAACTTTCATTTATCGGGGCCCCCCACCCTGGAACTATATTGGGGGGGGCGGGGGGGAGGGCCCCTACTATTCTATGGCCCCTACTATTCGGCATGGGCGATTAGGTGGCCCTTAGAATAGTAGGGAACCCACACCCGTTAGGATAGAATTCGAGATATCCTAACCATGGGGCAATAAACTAATCTATACGTAATATGATACCCCACAGTGGGGCGGAGGGAACTCAAGCCCTCGGCGGGCCCGGCTATCGTTTGTCACGAGAGGCAATCCTGTGCTATACCCAGCTACGCCTAAAGGGCCCCCTACTATTCTAAAGGGCGGTTGATGGAACCAACAATGAAACACACCACACAGTCCAGCCACGCGTTACCCAGCCCCATACCCCCCGCCCAGGGCCAGGAGCCATTGCAACTGGCGCGTACCCGGAGCCCTACAATTCTATGGCGAGCCTAACAACTTGCAATTCCGTACACTCATCCAATACCCGGAGGCCTAGGACCCACCCCGCACACCTATCATCATAGCAATTCACCCCTACCAATGCTCAGACCCGCGCCTCTACCCACAACCCTAGGAGCAATCGCCTATAGAATGGTAGGGCGTGAAGCATCATTCATAGCAAATGACACCAAACGAGGGGAAGCTGGGACTAGAACTATTGATAGTGGGAGGGATGCCCCTACTATTCTAATGGGCCTGTTTAAGGTCATCATCTCGGCCAACTGAATGAATGGGTTCTTACCCTGTTTGATACCTTGCTGGGTAAACTTAAACAGGCTCTGAGTCAACCCAAGCTACTCAACTATATAAAAAAGGGCGCCCTACCATTCTATAGGCACCTCCCATTAGAATAGTAGGGCCCTAACCTTTAGAATAGTAGGGCCATAGAATAGTAGGGGCCCCATAGAAATTTGCGCTTATTCAACCTGCTACCTTCGTCTCCCCAATATAGTAAAGGGCCTCTGCTGCGGAAAACTGGTTCTGGTTCTCCGGCTCAGATGCCTATGCAAGAACACCTAGCACCCAATCTGCAGGAACTCAATCTCGATCTCGATATGCATATGCATCACTCCTTCCTTTACCGTTGCTGGTGGATCGGTTGCCGATCCCATAGAATAGTAGGGGAATCTGGCACAAGAAGGAATGCTACTGGCTCTAAAACAGGCTAATATGGGGCTATACATCTGTATGATGGGTTAAGCTATGGTTGGTCCAGAGTGTTCTATCCACTAGATCACAGGGAAAGGGCTCGTCTATAGTTACCCATTGATTAATATAGAATGGACAACTATATAGAGGGGCTCCCGATCAATCTCAGTTCAATAAAGGTGGGTTGCTAGGCCTATCAAATTGATCATTGACAAAGAGCAGGCATGATACAAGGAGCAGGCATGACCTTCTTTGATTGGATAGTAAGTTCCACCCGTTCCCTTTCGAATGGTAGGGCCCTCACCCGTAGCAGGAACAGAGGCGGGAGAAGCAAAGGCAAGGAAAGGAGTTTCACCACCTCGTCCAGCAGTTGAGGGAGAGCTATAATTGCCTTAGAATAGTAGGGAGGGAGAGCATCCTATAAGGTCCCTCCAGTGGCCCTTATAGAAAAGAGGGGCTCCCTGCCGCCTTAGAATAGTAGGGGCCATAGAATAGTAGGGCCTGGGTGGGTTCATCGGGATTCTAGTAGAATGATCAGATGCCGCCCTTGCCGAATAGTAGGGGGCCATAGCCCCCCTGGTGCCCCCCCCTATAGATAATTGAGGAAGATTAGTTTAGGGGCCCACCCCAACCAGATAGATAGATAGATGGATAGATAGTTGACCGCATCTCGATTCTATACGTAACATGCCCCCTAACCAAACCTTTCCCCTTTGAACTTCTTATTGGGGGGGTAGGGGGGGCAGCCATCTACCTCTGCATTCAACAAAAGACTTCTTCCTTCCCTTACCCTTACCTTATAAATAGTAGGGGGTAGGGGTAGGGCCTTCAAGTTGAACTCTATTATCGATCTCGCCTTTTCTCTCTGCTGGGAGCACCGTGTTCATGGGCAAGGGTTTTCTCCATCCAACCCCTACAATTCTATGGGGCCTATCAATTCTATGGCCTTCCGAATGTGCCGCATCAATCTAGGGCCATCACTGCTGCAGCAGGGAAGGATGCTCGCCCTTACTATCAATAGGGGGGGAGCCTTCATTAGATTCTTCATTGATTCCACGGGCCCACCTCAACAACTACGTAGGGTAGGGGCCTCCCTCGCTCGTTAATTCTCCCATCCAGAAGAAGAATAGAATAGTAGGGCCGGTTGCAATAATATAATAATAGGCCCCTTACCTTAAAATAGTAGGGGGTAGGGGGTAGGGCAAACCGAATTCCTAGCTGCTATCCCGCCCGCACCACCGGTTGCCCCGGCTGCTAATAGAGTTATAGTAGGGTCCCGCCCGAGTGAGGCCCTAACCTTCCATCCCCCTTCCCCTTCAAATATAGGGGGTAGGGCTATCCCGATGAACACCCTGCTGCGGTAGGGACTAATCCCAATAACACTCCGAGCCCTACTATCTATTGTTGATCCTGCATCAGAATACGGCACTTGCCTTACCTGAATGCCCTACTATTCTAGGCAAGGTATACCGCTCACCTTACCCCCTTTTAGATTATTGTAGGGAATAATAGAATAGTAGGGCGAACAATCCAATGACAATGAAGGCCTACCGCAGCAGGGTGCCCTATCTCTATATCAGGAGGACGAACCCTGGTAACAGCCGGGTAACCTTCCTTTCTTCCTTCGAGAAGTAACCGGGGGTGCTTAACTGAACAATCCGCCCATAGAATTGTAGGGGTTGCCTATAAAATAGTAGGGCGATGAGACCGACCTTCCTTCCAACAAGTTAGGCCCTGGTAATGTGTTTCATTGATAGTCGTCCCTATAGAATTTTAGGCAGAACGATGGCCCTTCCTTCCCCCCTACTATTCGAAGGGTATACCGGAACTAATCCCCTACTATTCTATGGGCTAGATTGATGCTCTCTTTGGATCGACCGCCCATAGAATTTTAGGCAGAGCAGTGTTGGTTGATTCCCCACCGAGCAGAGAAAACTTTCCTTTAGGGCGGGCACCAGCCAATAATGTTCGCTTTCCTTTCACCAGCCAATCATTAACGCCCTTAGGGCAGGCATTCTCACAAAGAATATTCCTGCTGATTTAATTGAACCTAAGGCGCCTTAGAATAGTAGGGGGGTCGGTGGGGTTGGGCCAACCTCGTCCTATAGAATGGTGGGGCTCCTCGTTAGGCCCTACTCTTTTATAGGCCTGTTGCCCGGGACCCATAGAATAGTAGGGCAATAACACAGGAGGGTAGGGCCCATAGAATTGTAGGGGGATGTCCGGGAGGAGGAGAGATTCTAGTGGAGGCCATCACGCCGCCGCCCCGCTCAAGTTGTGGCATGTTACGTATAGAATCTGGCCGTGTTCACATGCAGGGGTGTTCGGGTGTTCATGAGGATTAGCCGTTGGGTGGGGGGGACTATCCGGGTGGGGGGTTAAGGCACGAGCCCCGGGTGGGCAACTCAAATTCCCGGTGTGAGAGGGCCCCTACTATTCTATGGGCTATAGTCGAGGATTCAACTTTATCAGACGTACCCGGGCCCGTGTATTCAAATCCGATAGTGGGAGCCGATGCCCCGGCTGCTAATATAGTTATAGTAGGGGCCTCCAAAGCATCCAGATCAAGACCCAGAAAGACTTACTGACCCACCACCAGTAGCAGATCCAATTCCAGTACCGAATCCAGTACCATATCCAGCAGATCTAGTTCCAGGCGTAGACGTAGAGCCTCCTATATATTATTCAGAGCAACTATAGTTTAGTTGCCGCAGTTCCAGTTCCAGGTCCCCCACTCTCTATAGGGCAGAATTATAAGGGCCTACCCCCTACTATTTTAAGGTAAGGGGCCCCCCCTCTTTTCTATTATTGTCCACCAGCAGCAGATACAGAGCCATAGCCTACAGCAGTAGCATCCGTTAAAGATCTTCCAAACACAACTATAGTTTACCTTGTACCAGTATATCCATAACCCCTAGCAGTTGTTTCGGATCCTCCGAATGCGAAGGTAGCATCTGAGCAAGCCCCAGCAACTATAGTTGCAAGCCACCAGCCACGACCCTCGCTCGCCTAGTCACCACCAGCATATCCACCTTTACAGTAAGCAGTTTAAGTAGGAGCAGCATCCTGAGTAGAATCCTAGGAAGCGTACCCGTGAAAGGCCTCGATGAACCGTGGTGCTTGTATCCCCAAGCATCCCCGCCCCTTTAGAATAGTAGGGCCTGGCGTCTCCTCCCACCCCCCCCCAGGGGCCCCGGCCCGACAGTAGCATCCCTTCCCTTCCGCATCAGTGGACAGAGTCAGCAATGATAGCACGTACGGGCGGGATTTTGAACCATTGATCCAGAACCACCTAGAGCAACGGGCCCTATATCTATATCTCAGGAGCAGAGGTATATGCAGTGGTTGTGGCGGTTTATCCGGAACCAATTGATTCACCAACCCCAGTAACGGATCGAGATGCGGAGCGGAATAATAGAATAATAGGGCCAGCAGCGGAGTAAGCAGAGACAGTAGCGGAGGGAGCAAGGGCAGAACCTCGAAGAACTGGCATACCTTCTTGTTCGATAGCCTGCTGCAGCGCCCCCTCCAGGTTTATAGCCAGTAGCCGGGGCGTCGGTGGCAAAGATAGCAGCAGCATAGATAGCAGGGGTAAAGATGGCATCCCTACTCGAGTTCCAGGTCGAGACCCAGCAGCCCTAGGTCCACTCCCGTGCCAGTCCCAGATCCTCTAGCTTCAATAGCAGATCTATATGAAGATAAAGATCCATACCCTACTATAGCTTATTCTAGCCCCCTACTATTCTAAAGGGCTAGCAACTATCCCTTACCAACTCTAGTTTCCCGGCCCCTTTGCCATAGTAGGGCTATAGTAGAACTAATAAATAGGGGGGCCCGGGGGGAGGGCCCCTACAATTCTATGGTAGCTATAGTTGGCCCCTACCATTCTATAGGCCCCTACTCTTTTATAGGGGTAGATTATTGTGACCTGCCCCCCAATTAATCTACCTCTGCATGCACCAGCCCCTACGGCCCGTAATCTTCATTTCATGAAGCCGGGGGGCCGCCTTTTTTCTTGATCCTTCGTCTTGCTCATATGACTGCGGGATGGGCGGGCCCCTACCATTCTATAGGCCCCTACTCTTTTATAGGGGTAGATTCTTGTGACCCAACTAACGTAAATTATCCGAACCACCCCAACGAATAGTAGGGTCCACCCAACTAAACTACCATAGAATTGGGCGGGGCCCTCCTACCCTTACAGCAATAGTTCTTACCGGTGCAGAGGGGGTGGGAGGGAGATTAGCCGTGGAGGTAGCTTAGTTGTTGGGAAAGACTGTCCTAAGGTAGCGAAAGCCGCTGGTTGCACAAGATTTCCTTGTTGCATCAGTAGCAATGGAATGAAACTCGAGACCTCCCCCACAATCTATAGGTATAGGGCCCATTATATCGATGAGGCAGGTACCGAAACCAGTTTGCCGCGGAACCACCAGAGCTATAAAACACGTGCCACCTACCCCTGCATGCAGGGCCATCCAGTTCGATTGCATCAGTTCGTATGATCTTTCTATCGTTTCATCCACCTCTGCATGCATCAAGATAGTGGGGTCACCGGGCGCAGGCATTGAACATGGACCAGCTGATCCGGAAGGCGATCGAAATTCAACATGCTTGCAATCCAGCTTGATCAGATGAGTTATTAATAAGCCCTTCCTACTATTGTTGGGTGGGCCCCATCCATCTATAGAAGATACGGTTGGTTCGTCGGCCCCTTTCTAATATAGGGAATCAATCCATATTCATTTTCCGAACTACAATAATAGAACCTAACCCCTGCATGCAGCACAATAACTATTCCCTCCCACCAACTAGATCCGGCCCCTACCCCTACCCCTACCCCTACTTTTATATAGGCTATAGGCTATAGGCTATTGTTCCCCACCCTGCATCCCTGCAGAATCATAGGGTTCCCGGGCGGGGCCCACCCTGCTGCCACAACTATTCCCTATGCACCACCCTGTTCACATGCATGCAGGGGCCAATCTATATCCGGAACTACAACTCCCACCCTGCAGATGAACCCTACTATTCGCCACTACCATAGAATTGTAGGGGCCCCCCACCCGCCTATAGAATGGTAGGCCCCGTTTTCGTTTCAAAATGATCCATCTTGCTTTCCCCCACACACACCCCTTATAATAGTAGGGGTAGGCCCATAGAATTGGGCGGGGCCTCTGCACCAGAATAATAGGGCACCCAGATTCTATACGTAACATGGGTGCCCTATATTTCTATTATTCCCCTACTATTCTATGGTAGCGGCCCTACTATTCTGACGGGATAGTTGGCCCCTACCATGGCCCTTAAAATAGTAGGGGGACGTATAGAATCTGAACGAATAATAGAATAGGCCGGGAATAATCTAAAAGGGGCCCTACGGGGCCCTATTATTTGTAAGGGCCCTCCCCCCTACTATTGCCTATTATTCTTTTGTTGAAGGGGGTAGGGGATCGTGGACGTTATAGTTTAGTAGGGCCCCTACTATTCGAAAGGCCATATAAATTATAGGCCCGTAACAATAATCTGCAATAATCTGAGAAGGGCCTACTATTCGGTTCGGCCCCCTTTCATATTATTGCTAGGCGGGCAACAAAAGAATAATAGGCTATTCTAAGCCCACTAGAACTATAGGCGCTTACCTGAATGCCCTACTATTCTAGGCAAGGTAAGGTTAGCCCGCTACCTGCCTATAGAATTTTAGGCCATGAAGGTAGCGGGGGGCCTCCCCTTTACTTGAGAATAGTAGGGGCCATAGAATTGTAGGGCCAGCCCCCCTCCCCTGGGCGAAAACTAGAGTTTCGAACCATAGGCCCGCCTTGGTTGAATTCAATGAGTTCGGATTCATCAGTCGAGCACAGCTTATCTATCCCCTACACAACAGAAATTCTTAGGCCGGCCTTACCGGGGTAGGGCCCTGGGCGGATAGAAACTTCAATTGGAGTGACTCGATCTATTCTCTATGGGTCGGGCAATTCTATGGGTCGGGCGGGCCCTACTATTCTAAGGGGAAGCCAGATTCTATACGTAACATGCCCCATACCCCCTTCTAGATTCTTGTAGGGCCAATCTTTATCCCCCTATAGAATTTTAGGCAGCCCCCCTACTAACAACAATTCTTTTAAGGGGGGTAAGGGGAGTTATAGCCCGGAAAGCCCTATATAGAAATATGGCGGTCTAGAATCAACGACTTAATCGAGTTCAGTATAGAATGACTATTAGCCCATATTGGTATTCCTATTAGCTGGAGTTGGTAGCTGGAGGAGGCCCTACTATTCTATGTATGGGGCCCTACTATTTGATGGGCGTGAAGGTGGGCTGGCAGTACCCCATGTCGAAGGGCCAGCCGTGCAGGGGTGCCATCCTTTCTTTACCACCGCTCCCTAACCGCAGGAGGATGGCCCTACTATTCTAATGGCCCGGTATAATTCCCTACGTAGGTTGGGGGTGGGAGGAGACGGGGCTGAACTGGTGTCTCCCTCCTTGAACTAACCTATCTGACTGACCCTCCCTCCTGTAGTTAGTTCCCCGTCCTATTCTAAGTTGGGGAGTGTTAGCCTGCTAGAACTAGAAGGCCTAGAAACAATTGACCTACCAAAGCGGAACTACTATTATAAAGGGCTCGCAGACATGACTGTTACTATTCTTTATTTCCTCCTAAGTTCCGGGGATTCAATCCAGCGATTATAGGATGCCAGCCTAAGATTAGAGGACAACTATCCCTCAACTCCATAATTCAACTATCCCTCAACTATCTCAACGGCATCAGGGATAATAATATAATAATAGGGCCTCAACTCCATAAGATTGTTCGGAAGGTTGCAACTATCCATACGTTATATCTCCTTCCCTCACCCCCTGTTGGGCCCGCCATAGAATTTCTAGGGCAGATCGGTGGATTGCCCTACTATCTAAAAGGGCCCTCCCCTGAGCCCCCCCTGGCCCTTAGAATAGTAGGGGATTAGTTTAGGGCTATGGCAGCAGGCTTTAAAGAAAGAATGCTCCCCTACCATTCTATAGGCCCCTAAAATTCTATGGCAGCAGGCTTTCAAGAAAGAATGCTCGACCGAAGGTGGGACTGGCGATGGCTATAGATTGTCCAGGGAGGGGGTGAAGGGAGGCAATGTAAGTGAACAATCCGGTGAAGGACTCATGTTAGCAGGACAGAAAGAATGCTCGACCGGAGGTGGCCCTACTATTCTATGGCTGGCAGCGATAGGAGGCTATAGATTGTCCAGGGAGGGGGTGAAGGCGGATAGATCCATCCTTGTTAATGAAGGACTACCGCCTATAGAATAGTAGGGCGGATGAGAAGACCCAGGTTAACAACTTTCACTATCCTGCCGTCCGTCGGGGAGATTGCATCCATCGATCAGGTTTGTAGGCTAGGATGGGAGGGTAGGGACCCATAGAATAGTAGGGCAATAACACAGGAGGAGGGTAGGGCCCCATCCTCACCCCCGGAGCTAGATGCCAAGCTATGGCCCCAACCGGGGCCCTTTAGAATAGTAGGGGGCGGGTAACTAAACTACTATAGTTGGGTTGGGTACCTTAAAAAAAACGAGTTGACAAATTAGCCTCACCGGGCCATCCTTCACCCCCAGGTAGCCCTACAATTCTATGGGGCTCCGAAAATGGGAGGGTAGTTTCTCGTTTGCTCTCCTCGCTGGTGTTGCAACTAATAAAGAGAGGGCGGAGGGATGGTCCAGCTAAGCATTACTCCTCGGATGGATACGGCACTTGCCTTACCTGAATGCCCTACTATTCTAGGCAAGGTATACCGCTCACCTTACCCCCTTTTAGATTATTGTAGGGAATAATAGAATAGTAGGGATCTTTTTCTATTATCATTCTTATTATTCATTGGTAGCGATGAGGGCTTACTATTTAGAGAAAGTAGGGGGGCGGGGGCGCAACTTTGAATAGATTCAAAAAGGGGGGTTCCCTGGCACATAGAAGAGAGGATTCGTGTCATACTTCCTAATAGCCGGATGACCAACTTCGCTTAAAACTGAGATGACATTGTGTAGGGCCCCTTTAGAATAGTAGGGGCCATAGCCCTATTATTCTAAGGGCCTATTATTCTATTGTTGCCCGTAGAATTGTAGGGGCGAAAGTGCGGTGTGCCTAGATGCATTAGAACACCAAATAGCGGCTACGAAATTACCCTCTCCGTCTCCTCGGGCAATCATACTCTTTTGGCAATCAAATAAAGCATGCAATCTCGTTTGAATGCACTCCGAAGTGATCATGATCGCTGTCGGATGCTCTGGAAAGGCAAGTTTGAATAATAGATAGTATCTGATGTGGGACTTCTTCTTCTCATGACCAGTACAGAATGATGCGAAAAAAGGAACATAACGGGCGGGCCCCCTTTTAGATTATTTGGCGACATTGATTCCTGCTCATGAGAAATGCAAATGGAGGTTGCCCTTCGTCGAATCTAACATGAAAGGCTGGAGTCATCATAGGAGAATGTCTTTGTCTACTTGTCGTCACGTACAGAAGGGCTTGACCCATTGTTTGTATTGTAGTTCTTCCATTTCCTATCTCTAAAGATGATAGAGGGATTCAGGTGGTCAGTTTTGATGCACCAACGGAAAGCATAGGCGGGGCGACGCGGTTTTACCACTGGCCTGGGCCCTACTATTCTAAAGGCGGGTGGTCAGTTTTGCGGAAAGTATGGGGGAAGTCTATAGCCGGGTGGGGATAGATAGTTTGATTGAGGAATCTGGCTGGGAGGTGCTAAAGTGCCATAGCCCTTAAAATAGTAGGGCACCCTCTGCATGCATTCACCGGCAATAATCTGTCCATAGAACCGGGGAGGCGGATCGATTCTATTCTACGTAACATGCGCCCTACAATTCTATGGCCCCTACCCCTATTATTAGAAGGGCTCTATAGGGGGGTAATGGGGGAACAATGAATGAAGAATTTGGAGCAGATTCTGTACGTAACATACCCTACCTCCCTAATAACTCCCCCTACCCTCGCCCCTTATAATAGTAGGGGGTAGGGCGGCTGGGATTGGGGGGCTGCCCCGCTAATGTTATCGGAGTAAAGCCCAGGGCCTATATATAGTAGGGGCCATAGAATTGTAGGGCGACATGCTTCGGTTCAGATCTTCCGACTCCAGGTTCTCCGGAGATATAGTAGGGCTCGAATGGTGCTTATTCTTTACTCCTTGTCAGGAGCGGAGCAACGTGACTATCTATTCCTCCCACCCATCCGGGACGATTCGATAGGCGCCGAGCTACCCACCCATAGATCGTGTGTTCGGCCCAGCCCCATTCATTATAGAGAGGGGGACCGGACTTGGTATCATTTCCGCCCCTACTATTATAAGGCGGTCGCCCCGGGTGCATAGGTTTACCAGTCGGATGAGATAGATGGATGATCGATCCAAACTGGACCTCCATCAGGGCCTATAGTTTCGAGCAGGCTCATCTGAACTATATCGTGCCCTGCATAGGCAATAATATGCAACTTAAATGGTTCTTGGGGGCCCCCCACCCATCCCCACACACGCTATTCCTCCCACCCGGGCACCTTCCCTTAGCCCCCCCTGGCCCCCCCTATTATTATTGATTAGTTTAGGGGCCACCCGGGGTTGAACCCTATGATTCTCGGGGGTTCTAGCCATTTATCGGTAGGGGGTCTAGCCGGGTGTTCATAGGGCCCCTACTATTCTATGGTAGGGTGGGGGGGCCCTACTATTCTTAGCCAGGGGCCTAAGAGGTAGATTAGTTGGAGGTCCCCTGCATGGGGGGTGCCCCATTAGAATAGTAGGGCGCCCGGGTGTGCATGCGTAGGCCCTACCATTCTATAGGCAATTAATCTAGAGGGGGGGGTGGGGGGCTAAAGTTCTCCCAGGGTGGGAGGCCCTATTATTCTATGGGCGGCCCTACTATTCTAAGGGGCGCCCTGCCCTATTCAAATCCCCACACCGCCTGAGGATTCCACTACATACACGACCTCATTACGGATGAGCAATGTAGGTCTGCACGTCCAGCTGAGTCAGAGCTGTTAGATGACAAGCGTCTGCATGCATTAGAACATAATAGGTCTCATCATAGGAAGTTAGCTAGTCATTCTTGTGATAAAGTCCATCATAGGTGTTTCCGATGCAGTAGGAGATTTGGTCTTAAAGCGGATTTGGTCTTAAAGCGAAGTATAAAGAACACTAAGATGCGAAGGCCTATATTTCTTATGGGAGCAACAAGCAAAATTGCCTAATTGGCTTGGACCATTCATCATCATTCATGCCCTATTTAGAGTAGGGGATCCGGGGCGGCTTGCTACACTTGATGGCGATCCTCTCCGGAACTATAGTTTAGTTTCCGGCCTTACAATAATCTGTTTGGGGGCCCTTCCAATAATCTGTTTGGGGGCCCTTCAACAATAGCCCGGCCTAGAGAATAAAAGGGCAAAAAATAGGCAGATAGTTGGGGCAATAATCTGCCCGACTATAGAAAAAAAGGGGCTATAGTTGGGGCCACCCACAATTAACAACTTATTGGAGGGGGGGGGGGAGGGGGGGTTACGGGGGGGCCAACCTTCGTAGGGCAGCTTCTATCTCAGCATCGCCTTAGAATAGTAGGGCCGAACAATCCAACCCAAAGAATCAGGATATTCAACTGCAGGAAAGCAATCCAACCGGGGGTTCAGGCTGGCCGGTAGTTAGAGGTGGAGAATGGAGCACCCCCGGCCCCCCCTTTCAGATTATTGTAGAAAGATTAGGATTAGTCCCTTCTTTCCTTGCTCTCACTGCGTTCGCCCTACTATTCTAAAGGTTGGAATGACCTTGCTCTCACTGCGTTCGCCCTTATTCTAAAGGTTGGGTGATAACCAACAAGAAAGTTAGGGAGGTAGTTATAGCTGCTAGCCCTTCAAATAATAGGGGCCGGTTGCCCTTCAAATAATAGGGGTTTCATTGTTAGGTAGGCTCCTTCCAACTATTGGGAGGTAGGCCGGCCATTAATGAAAGCACGCTCGAGCTAGATTAGTTCTATCCGGCCATCCAAAGACAGTTTCTATCCGGAAGTCAGGTGGGGGGGCGCACCCCAAGACGCCCTAAAATGATATGGGGCCGGGGGTTATTCTTACATCCAGCTTGCCTTCCTTTACTAATCCGAGGGACCGCACCAACCACCACTAACCCAAACCCATTACAACGGGGTCAAGCTCCTCAGGAGCCCAAACACTCAACCGCTTGCTTAAGGACAAGACCTAGAACACATCTATTACGTATAGATATAGTTGGCCTCCTCTCAAGGACAGAGGACCGGGAGAGCTCATACCTGAGGTCAACGGGCCCAAGGACCCAGGCTCAAGGACAGAGGCCCAAGGGGCCCATAGAATAGTAGGGCCATAGCCATAGCAATTTGAGGGCCCTCCATAAAATTGTAGGGCAGACCCTACTATTCTAAGGGGAAGCCAGATTCTATACGTAACATGCCTACCCCCTTTAGAATAGTAGGGCTGCCTGCATGCAGGTTCTCACTGCATGTTATCAGGGATAACATGCAGGGGGGGGTGGGAAACTCTTGACGACCCAACCCCTACCCCTACCCCCTACTATTTTAAGGGGCTCCTCCCACTCCCTTATAGAAAAGAGGGGCGGGCTCCCTGATGAACTTAGTTGATGTCGGCTATCCCTAGATAATTGTATACCGGCCAGCAGAGGGTGAATGAAGCTCCATCCTTCACCCCCGGATGGCCATGTTACGTCTATAATATGGCTATCCGGTCCCCTATAGTTTATTTAGGCAGATTATCTACGTCCCCCTACTATTTTAAGGGCCATGGTAGGGCCCCAGGGAGGAGATAACATTTCTACTCAATTCCGGCAGAGGGTGAATGAAGGAGGATGTTCTGGTCGGTCGATCGGAAAAATCAGCGAGCATGCGGCACATGAATGGCCGTGAATGAAGAGGGGATGGAGCTGAAAACACCAACTAACGAGGGAGGTTCCAACTCTAAACTAATCAACTTAGAGGCGTAGCCCTCTCTAATAGTAGGGGCCTCAACGCCCATTACCTGAATGGCCTAAAATTCTATAGGGGGTAAGGGCCCCTACAATTCTATGGCTCGCTATTATATGCGATGCACTATTGCAAAGCCAGCACCAATCAAGCCAACTAGAAGATAGTGGGGCATCCCAGCCAACATCCTCTCTATTTTATAGCCATCATCTCGCCCCCTAAAAAATTATGGGCAGATCTTGACCGAGTGGACCCACTTCCAGTTGTTTCATAGGACCATTTCACCACAGGTTGGGCAGAAAGAGAAACAGGCCAATCAGCACGTTGACCAACATGGCCTAACAGATAGTTGTAGGGCCGAGTTACTGTCAGATTGGAACATAAAGGGATCACCCGCAGATTGCTCACCAAACTTCTAAATGGTGTAAACCACACCGACTCATCTTTTCATTTCCCTATGCCAATATCGACCACGATACGAAGGATGCCATACCGACTCAACATTGATACTGCCACCTTTGCTCCTGCTTGCTTAGATGCTGACTTGGGTGCAGGCCTATCAATTCTATGGGCTATAGAACGGGTAGCTCTGTTACTGGATCATATGCAACGAATGCATCTGCATCACTCCCAGGAACAACGGGCTATGCCGGAACAAGCTATCGATAAGGAGCATATGTAGTAGATTCAATTCGAGTACCCGCGGCATCAATAATATGCGAGGGGGGCGGATAAAGAGCTCAAAACACAAGTTTGAGCAACAACAAAGTGAGCAGCCAGGTTGGAAACAGAGGCAAAGGCCCTTACTATCCATGGGCATCACCACCCCTTATCGAGAGTAGGGCAATTCCATATCAAGATAGATACCCAGTGCCTACTATTATAAGGCGTTGACCGAGAGATAGGAACAGAGACAGAGTAAGTAGAGTCAGAGTCAGCAGATGTTGAGCAGATGAGTCAGTCGATTCTTTTGATTAAGCTGCATATGAAGCTGTAGATTAAGCGGTTGCCCTTTCAATAGTAGGGGCCATTGATTGAGCCGTCTCTCCGTCGATCCAGCCCTCTATCTATATGGGGAGTCGTAGCCAGTTCCAGTTGCCTATAGATAAATAGGGGCCAGTCATTTCTAACCCAGTCCTTGATGCAGCAGCCTACTATTATAAAGGGGCAGTCGATCCAGCCCTCTATCTATATGGGGATCCAGCCCTCTATCTATATGGGGCTTCTGTTGATTGTACAGATGACCTTGAACCAGCCCTTTCTGTCGATGCTGCAGTTGACTCAGCAATGAAAGTACCAGGAAAGGCAGCAAAGCCAACAGCAAAGGACGACAGGGCAAGGGCAGAGCTTCCCCTTAAAATAGTAGGGGTTAGGTGGGAGTCATTAGTAAAGAGTAGTTCCATATCCAGATGCAGACGCAGAGACAGATGCGCATTATATCTACAATGCACCAGCCTGAGTAAGTGATGCAGCAGCAGTTGATTCTGTTGTTTACCCATACCCATACTTTATCGTAGTAGAGACAAAGGCATAAGCAGCTCCTATTCCGGTTGTTGATCCAGTTTACCTAGAAGCAGGAGCAGAGCCATCATAAGCACGAGTAGTTCCACCAGGTCCATATGAAGCAGTTGATCCGGTTGGTTCACTTGATCCATATATGGCCCTACCATTCTATAGGGATCCAGTCGCCTATAGATAAGTAGGGGGCAGCAGTTGAACCAGCCAGTCGATTAAGCGTATTATTATGCCAATTATAAGAGTAGGGGATCCTGTTAATTAAGCTGATGACCTTGAACCAGAAACACCAGTAGTAGATCTAATAACAGCAGCATATATAGAGCCATAGCTAGCAGCACCAAGAGCAGCATACCCAGCTTACCTACCACCATTTATTCGTCCATCACCATCTTGACCAGCATACCTTCTAGCTTATCTACCACCACCTTCTGTAGATCCTGTAGAGTCAGTAGAACAGTATATCCAGTCGATGAAGCCCTCTATCTATATGGGCAGCAGATCTCGTAGCTACGTCCCTAATAGCATATCCAGGTGCAGGTCTATAGCCCGTAGCAGTGAAGCAAGCAGCCCTTTAGATAGTAGGGGAGGCAATAATAGAATAATAGGCCCTTCAAAAATAGTAGGGGTAGGGGAATCAGTAGTTCCAGAAGCAGTTGCCCTATATATCCATGGGGTAGCACTTTACTCAGCAGTTGCCCTATATATCCATGGGCAGTCGGTCCAGTTGTTTATATATATATATGATGCAGATCCCCTGCATTAAAATGGTAGGGGCAGATTCTGATGTTCCTGATCGAGATCGAGATTCTGACCTTAGTGAGCCAGGCCTGGCTACAGCCACAAGGGCTACCCTTCTTACAGCGCGGTTGTATGCCCTATAGAGCTAGACAAAGCCAGACAGACAAAGCCATCTAAGCCAAGCTAGCGTGTGGAGGGTTTTTGCACATCTATAGTTTCCAATCCACCAACAGCATCGTATATAGAGGCGGCATAGGCAGTTTACCTAGTAGCATCCCTTCCAGTTGATTCTGTTGATGACCTAGTTTAGGGGGAGTCAATAGTTGATAATAAGTAGCCCTAAAATTATATGGGGCAAGGGAAGGGTAGGGCAGAACCATATGAACCAGCCGCCACCAAAGCGAGTAGTCCCAGTAGCTTATCCAGTAGTTTACCCTGCAGCATCCCAGTCCTAAAAATCCCAAGGTCTCCCTTGTTCTCATTAGCATTCAAACAAGTACAAATGTTATATAGCCATATACAAAGACTGTTCAAGAGCCACTACCCCGCCTAGATACAGATCCACTAGCAAAGCCTATGCTTAATCCACCGGTGAAACGGGATCAGGGTCATCCGCGCTTGCCTCTACTTGCTCCTCTGATGGCGGTGGACCAATAACGGGAACTCAAACTGCTATGGGTGGCGCGTATATATGCATGCCGGAGAAACGCCCTACTCTTTTTTAAGGGGAGTCCAATTGGCTGGCTCCCTTTCTGGGCAGGCAGCTGGTATGCTAGCTTTGGATCTAGTGAAACAACTACCCCTGCCCTACTATTCTAAGGGGCTGGTGAGGGTTCGCCCCGGTAAACTGGCTCTGTATCTCGATCTGGCCCAACTATTATTAACCCCAGCCGCCTACCCCTACTCTTTTTTAAGGGCCCGCCTAGCCCTTGGCCCCCCTTCAGATTATTGTAGGCCCCCTAAAAGAAATTATTGCATATTATTGCCCCGCCTAGAAAAAAATGGGAAATTTATAGGGGATCTTATACTGGTGGATCAATAATATCAACAAAGTAAACTGCTTGTGTCTCTGCTGCTTGCTTTGCTACTTGCTCTATTAGTGGTGGATCAACGCAGGGTCATCCATTCTTTCTCGCTCTGGTCTCGCCCCTACTATCTATAGGCAACAGACTTAATAGAATAATTGCAACTGAATCCCATATAGATAGAGGGGCTTCCCTACTATTCTATGGGGTGCAGGTGGTGAGATATGCCCTGTTTCTCGTACGGACCTTCATGATAAAGCGCTATGCCCCTGCCAGACCATCATTAGAAAGAAAGCCGGAATAGGCCAGCCATAGGACTGCATAAAACCAATAGGTATGGGACTGCCGGGCCCGCATGCAAACAAATGAATAGGCCTGTAGCCTTCAATTCTATAGGCGCCCTACTATTTAAATGGGGTGCTGCGTAGATATAGATTCGAAGTATCGAGTGTAGCCTTAGATATAATGTCAGGGCTAAGGTGAAGGGAGCAGAGAGCAGAGCCCATTTCATTTCTAAATCCACTGGCAGGAGTAGACCTAGTAGCAGACCCAGGACTAGAGGCGCCTGTTCCAGTTCCTGATCGTGATCGAGATTATGACCTTGGTTCGGATCCAAATCCATAGCCCGCAGCATCCCTTCCACCAGTCATATCAGTTGATCCAGTAGATGAAGCTATAGATTCTGCAGCCCTTATAATAGTAGGGATCCGATCCTAGGTAAATAACCTATTGATCCATCACTAGAAGCAGAGCGGGGACAGTCGATGAAGCCCTCTATCTATATGGGGACTCAGGAGGGAAATATGCATATCTGTTATTATACAATGCACAGCACTTGGCTTGGAAACACGATTGATCAAACCAAATGGGACCATCCTGAATAATTTATGATGCACCTACCAAATCAGAGGTCATCCCAACCGTCTCGAGCTATATCTCCCACCCACCCTTCCCCCCGTTCTAAAAAAGCAGAAATGCGAACTCGCTATTCTATATGATGGCCGCCCAACCCTATAGAATTTTAAGGCATTCTCAGCTTCAATAGCACGATTCCAGTACGACATTCAGGCGTGGGTGGAGGTATTGGATGGATTGGGGAGCTCCACTCGGCCGCCATAAGGTCCAACCAAAAAGTAGGAGGAAAGGCAGAGACAGAGGAATAGATGAGAGCAATAAGAGCAGCGGATCAAGATTGGAACCTAGGGACAGCAGATCTCATTGACCCCCATAGAATTGATAGGGGCCCCGGCTGCGGCATATAGTTATAGTAGGGGCAACTGGGGTAGAGGCATTAATAGGCGAGGTGGAGGCACCAGCAAAGGCAGAGGCAGGCGTAGTAAAGATAGTCGATCCGTTTCTCGCCTTCTCGAAAGCCATCCTAAGCCATAGCCAGAACTATAACTATAATTGTGCTAGGTCCAGATCAAGACCCATAGCATCAGTCTACGATTCTCCAGTTCTAGCTTCGGATCCATTTGAAACACCTGTAGCCCCTACAATTCTATGGGCCTGCCTGCCTGCAGCCCTACTATTCTAAAGGCACTGCATGTTATCAGGGATAACATGCAGGGGAGGCAGCAGTAGTTTAAGTAGCGGTATAAGCAGTAGATCCAGTACTCTCTGCATATATACCAGCAGCAGTTCTTGTAGCAAAGGAAGGAGCAGAGCCCCTACAATAATCGTTGAAGGTGCAGGGGCCCCTGGTGAACCCTACCATTTCTATAGGCATTCACATGCATACCCCTACCCTACCCTACCCCACCCCACCCCACTATTTTAAGGGAGGGTAAGGGCCCTGCATGCCCCTACCATTTATATAGGCAGATTATTGCGACAAAAAATGGGCAGAGGGCAGATTATTGGCGGCGGGGCGAACAATAGAATAATAGGCCCTTAGAATAATAGGGCTATGGGCGAATAAGCAATAGTTGTTATCCCACCCACAACGAACATTCCCTCAAGCACGCCCTGTTCACCCACCAACGGCCCCGGCCGGGGCCCGCCCGGCCCGGGGAGATTCCACACCATTCTATACGTGATACAACAGGTGGGATGGGGCTCGATAGTTCCCGCTACTCTAGTAGTTCTAGTAGGGCTCATGTTACGTATCTAGTCAGTCTGGGTGCACAATCACTGCACCAAAAACAACCCCCATACCCCCCCTATAGATAAGTTGTAGGGCTAAGCTATTAGCTATTAGATAGTGCAGACCCCACTAGAGTTTAGTTCTAGTAGGGCCCCCCGGGATAGGGTGGGGGGGAACCGCGCCACCCGGGGCGGGGTGGATAGGCCGCCGATAAGAGAGAAGGATTTCAGCCCTACTATTCTAAAGGGGCCTTCTGCCGCTTGATGATTCCCACCTACCCACCTAAATTCCCTACTATCTATAGGGCCGTGCGCCTGAGTCTCAATCCAAATAAAAGCTAACGGCCGGAAAAATCAATCGATCAGGCCCACTTGATCATAGCGCTGCAGAAGGCCCCTATGATCATTCGGGCCCCTCGTCCTATCTCTTTTTAGCCGCTTGCCAAACTTAGAGTAGGGGTCGCTATCTCGTTAGTCGCTTGCTCGCGTCGCTAGGGGCGTCGCCTACTGGCCCCCTACTATCTATAGGCGATCTTGCCCCTAGAATTTTATGGTGGTGAACCTTTACTATCATATGAACTATCTGGCCCCACCGGGCCTTGCTCTTCAGAACTATGCTCACTGATCAAACTGCTGATGCCGGCCCATAGCCATAGAATTTATAGGGCTAGGGGGGCGCCCTACAATTCTATGGGCAATGAATGGGATGGGCTGGCCTAAAATTCTATGGGCCAATGAATGGGTCATCAAACCAATGGGCATCACCCCTGCATGCAGGGGGACCTGCTTTTCAACACGGTCACATGAACACGTCTGGCTAATTTGGCATCATGTGGGTGGTCTGCCTATCTATCTTACTCTACTGATGCGCTGAAATGCCTACTACTTAATGGGCGGGGCCCTGCCCTTTCTTTCTGCCTTAGAAATTCTAGGGCATACTGATGAAACTGCACTCTGCTCCCCTAGAATTTCTAAGGCAGAAAGAAAGGGCCCCGCTGGTTGGTCTTGGCCCGACCTCACCACAATGCTCGATGGGAGAGCAGACCTCACGATGCACCTATACTTCTATGATGGGGGGTGTGGATATGGGTACTCGTGGTAAGGATCAAACTCTTGATTCCTATTCAAAGCATCCATGCAGGTAAAACTCCACTATAGCCCCCCCGCCCGGGCGTGGGGAGTCTATGCCCAAACAAACATACTATGCCCTATGCCCGCCCTTTATAATATAGGGGGCAAACTGGGGCTGAAAACATCCCATCATGTAACGTTAATAAAGAGGATAGGTCTCGATCGAGAAATGCCCTACCCCGGAAGACCAACGGGAGAGGGCGCCCTAGGGCTCGACCGCCTCCCCCTCCCCCTAGAATAGTTAATAGGGCCCCAGGGGTGGAAGGAGATTCTAGTTGGGTGGGATGAGCCTATAATGAGAATTCCCCCCCCTATCTAAAATTGATTATTCCCTACAACATAATTTGAAGGGGGGGGTAAGGGGGATAATATAATAATAGGGCCGGTGCATGCATGCAGAGGGCCCCTACAATTCTATGGTAGCTGTGGTTGGGCCCCTCCCTACTATAGCTTTCTACAGTTAGGTAGGGGTTGCTTCCCTTTAGAATAGTAGGGGACTCGAACAATAGAATAATAGGCAATTCTATGGGGCCATCGCCTCCGCTCTCGTTCTGGCTGTTGCCACCTTCCCTCTGCATGCATGCACCATTCCGATTGTTGCCGGAACTATGATTCCCAAAAGCAACCACCCCTACTATTCTAAGGCCTATAGATAGTAAGGGCTCCAGCGAACAGTGAGTGTTGATGCCCCCTTTCCACCACCTTCTCCATACTTGCATCGAAACATTATTTGCTTTGCTGTGGGAGAATAGTTCCAATGGCAGAGCACTTCCATTCCTTTCCATCTTTGCCCTACCATTCTATAGGGGACGCCCTACCATTCTATAGGGGACGGGCCCTACCCTACCTTACCTTACCTTCAAATTAGAGGGCGGGAGAACACGCATGCCCCTACCATGGCAATAGGCAGATCCTTTGCAGGCGAATAGTGGGGCCCCTGCATGCCCCTACCATGGCAATAGGCAGATCCTTAGAATAGTAGGGGCCCTGGAACTAGAGTTTCCCGCCCGTTATGAGCTGATTAATCAAGAGGTAGATAACTATGATAGCCTACCCGAGAGATCGCGGTTGGCGTTCAATTGATGGCGTTAGTTACGTTCCTTATTTCGAATTGCTTAGCAGTGGCTACCATTAGTTAAATAGCCCCTACTAGTCGGCAAGGGCGGGGGGTGCCATGAACAGCGAATTGAGCCAAATGATCTCTCTCCGCTGCCCCGGCCCAATGGTCGGCCGTTCTGTAATAACCTGCCATCCACCCTGGAACTATCGAGTCCCTCCCACCCTGCTGCCCCAATCTATAGCCTCCCACCCCGATAGTTGAAAGATTGATCTATCAACAACTAGAATTGAAAGGAGGGGGTTGGGGCCTTCCCGATCTTAGTTGTTGGGGCGGGGGGGCATGTTACGTATAGAATCTAGTCCTACCAGCATCAACTATAGAATGGGGGAGGGCGCCCTGCTGACCCATAAATTGGTATAGCTAGATGGGGCGGCCCCAACTAGATAGAAATTGGCGGCGAATAATATGCCCTTTACCCCCCTTCAGATTATTGTAGGGGGGCGATAATGAAAGAACGAAGGGCCCCATAGAATTGATAGGGCGCCCATATAATTTTAGGGCGCCCTATCAATTCTATGGGCTTTCCAAGCTTTGCTTTGGGGACCTTGTCTTTAGGGGCTGACGGTGTGTCCTGAGCTTCCGAACCTAGTTCTCCCCAGTCTGTTCGGTCAACTGGGTCTGGAACTGGATATGCTCTATCTCGATCTGCTCCATCAACAGAATCAACTACAGAAAGTTCCTGAGTATCTAACTGGAAGGTAAGCTACTGCCCCGTACGAAGGTGCTCTTCCTGTCGCTTAGGAATTTGCACGCTACGTCACTCATAAACGCTATTTTGATCATCTCACGTCAACCAATCGATCGAAATCACACCAGTTTCAGATACCCCAATCGAACACATCACGAGCAGCAACCATCTAATCACCGAGGCAAACAAAAGTCGCCATACCGGAAGAGCACCACTTCACGCCAAAAAATCGTAGATCATCCATATTGCCTTTCTCGCCACACATGCCATCGATTCGTCTTTCATGCATGTACCGTATTGCCCAGCTCACACTCCCACCGCGAACAATCCCCCATGACCGCCCCTATAGAATTGTAGGCCGAATGCTTTATCTCAGCAGCAAATCGAGAAACCAATCGGAGTCAACCAACACTTGGTGGAGATTCTGTAATATATACTCACCGGAGATGCGTGCGTGTCCTTATTGGTTGGTAAGCGCTAAGACTACTGCTTACTGGTACTTCTATCTATTTATTAGTCAAAGGCTTTAGTCCCTGGGCGGAACCGGGGCTTGCTTCTTAAGTAAGCCTCACACGTACCTTATTCGGGCTAACCACCTTCAGAGCTTACCGTACCAGGGCGTGGCTAACATGTCCCTAAGAATAAGCTCCAGAGATCTATATGATAGGTCTCCCATCTTAACTTGCAGCAGCCGATGATTTACTCTATCTATAGTTTATGTTGGAACATGGCTAGAGAGAACATTTCCATATATGGCAACAAATGGTAATGCTGGAGCAGGGATCCTCACTGGGAAAGAAGGAGCTAGGACAATAAGGTCCAAGTGGAGATTCTGTAATATCCACTGACGCTGTGGGCTACCGAATTGAATCTGCTCCGGCTCCTTCCGGGTCCAGATCTTAGGAACGAATTGAAACTCAATCTCGCCTATAGATAGTAAGGGCAACTGGTCCATTAACGGGGACCACTGCAATTTGCTCCGCCTCTGTAGGTGGTTCTGAGTATCGATCTTTCACGTTTCCAACCGCTTCTAGGTAAACGAAGTCATCGGGTGGAACTGGAATAGGCTCTTTTTCGGGTTATTCAACTTGATCCGTATCTTGATCTGCGCCTATAGGATCTAGAACTAGCACTCCGACTGGATATGCACCTCAATTCGGAGAACGAATCGTAACTAAAGATGCATAATTTATAGGCAGGGAGTGTTCCCTGCAGTTGGAGCCAGCGTTTCCGGAGCTAGTAACATCCGGAGCTAGTAACATAATCTAAAAGAGGATTCGCTCCATAGAATGCTGGAGCAAGAGCAGCAGCGGAGACATAGACAGAGAAGACGGCAGCATAGCAAGAGCCTTTAATTCGTTCTCGTAGCAAAGCCATAAGCAGTTGCATTTTAACCAATTGATCCAGTTTTTTATCATCCAGTTGTTTACCTTTTTCCAGTTACAATTACAGTGCCAAAGAAGCTACCCGTCCCAGTGTCAGAAACCTCACCAGTTCCAGCTTTCTACAGGTATTCCGACGAGATTGAGTTCCTAGGAATTGAGAAGAGTGTTCCAATGAATGAGTTCCGATGCATGCACAAGTTGCCATTTCATAGTGTTCCGACTATGGTGTTCCGATATCTAATGCTGTTACCACATTTGCGTTCCTACAAGTGATGTTCCTGCTTTCAATGTTGTTTCAGTTCCGGTTAGCCTGTTGCATAGCAAATTTGCCCTACTATTCATTGGGCACCGGAGAACGTTAGATAACTCGGAAATTTCTAACACATGTGGAAAGTTCATTTGCAAACATAAACTTCTACAGGGCTTGAGGCTACCACTCACTTGAGAACATACAGTTAGACAGGGCATATTGGAACTTACCACCATTAACTCATCTTTATGACAGACATAGCTAAGGGAGGGATACCACTAGACAATACCAACCGCGGGCTACCTATTACTTACTTACATACGCACTTAACACGGGATCAAACCAATGAAGCTGTGCAGTCGTATCCATCCATCTGTGCGAGAGTCAGGTGGTGGATAAGTAACATTAATAGTACAGTAGATCAGTACGAGATACAACCAGCTTACCAGACGTGCGTGCTACTAATCAATCAGAACAAGTATCGAAAAAAAGCAAGCAGGTTCGAATAATCTAATAATACTACCGGCAACTAGTCTTTCAAACTTACTGACAGACACAGCTAGCACGGGAGAAACTTCTTACTGATCTTTCATACAGATCCAGGCAGCTAACATAACTGGCCTAAACTCGTAAGATATGCAGCTAGCACGGGATAACACTTGCATATATCAAAACATCTAAGCAGTTCACTTGCTAACGGTGAAAGGTGGAACGAACAACACGACTTAGAATAGTAGGGCACCATAAAGAACAAAATACAGTGATGCGATCACTAACCACACTTCACCCAACACATCATAGGGGAAAACACATTGAATAGGTATAGTAAGAAAATACATATGAAAGGGAAGAAAGGAAAGACGCACCGGTAAAGCACCAAGCATTATTGGGGACATAAGAGGTCAGGGCATGCATTGATTAAAGGGAACACATAGGTTGGTGGGGGACACTACTGAACGAACACAGCTTAGCAGTGATCGCTTTTGTTTCGTTGCGGGGTGTGTGCAGATTTGTGCTGAGCGATAGGTGCTAACCTGTGCTAACCTGCGCTAACCTGTGAGTGATTCATCGACAACAAATCGAAATTATTAAAGTGCTCAGGGAGGTCTAAGTGGAGATCTGTAATATCCACCAACTCACCTTAGATAACTTCTTCCTTGCCTCAAGGTCATCAACTGAAACTACTCATGCTTACTCAGTCTACAAACCCCAACAAGAAATCAAATACCAACCCCAGGTGCTGGTGCAAAGCCCGGTGCTCCTTCTACTCATGCTCCTTATACTCATGCTGCTCAACCAACTTAATCAACAACTCCTTCTTCTCGGAGTCAAATTACTCAATCGAAAGCTAAGGGGCTACAATCTCATTTACCAAACTACATAGGTTACACTCTCACTCAAGTCAATCGGTTTAAACAGCGGCATCTCACCACCTCCTTTCTTTGTTTGCATGAAGAAGAAACCAATCAATTGTTTGTGTCATAAAAATCTGTTATTGTATCAGTCATAAAAAGAAGATGCTATCAACATAAGACACATCCTCTTACCATTTAGAAAAGCAGGGATCCGGCTCCTTGGTATCAATTTCCTACCTAGCTATTTAGGAGATACAATTCCATACAGGAACCACAGAAAACCAATATTTTGATTTTTCTTGGCAAGGAAACCAACCTCTTTATACTTTGTGTCTCAAAACTCGTCTTCTATATACTGACTTAATGTCTTAAAACTCGTATTCTATAGACTGCTTGATCTACTTAGTGTCTTAAAACTCGTATTCTATTATGAATGAAATGCCCTACTATTCTAAGGACCCAATGGTCGACCGTACATGCCCTACTATTCTAAGGACCCAATGGTCCGGCATACCTTCATCAATAATCTAAAAGGGGGCGGCCTCACCTAAAGAAACAATAGGTCATCAATCCCTTATAATAGTAGGGCCCATAGAATAGTAGGGCTAGGTAGAAGCCCCTACAATTCGGCTGGGCATTACCCAGATTCTATACCTAACATGCCCCCTTTCCCTTTCAACAATAGTAGGGGTAGGCCTTATACGCTCTATCTCCTCCCACCCCGCCCCTCCGGTGCAGAGGTAGATTAATTGTGCTGAAGCAGCAAGGATAAGAGATTCAAAGGCATGGCTTTCCTCAACTCGAGATATCTATCCATCCCGCCCTTAAAATAGTAGGGGAGTTCCCACCCACCCGGCCCTACTATTCTAAGGGGATGGCAATTGTTGGAACATAATACGTAGGAAATATCAGAAGATGCCCCCTTTATAGAATTGTTGCCTTTGTTTCACTGGGGATGAAATCTTGTCGTGCGTTATAGCACCCGGGCGGGAGAGGGGAGAGAAGGAAATGAGGTCGAGAGGTCAAGTCGCCAAGGGGAAGATAAGTCATGGAAAAGCTATCAATTCAATTCATTCCGAGAAGAATATGAAGAAGGGCGGAGGTTGGGTGGGGGGCGGATCCACAAGCAAGATTGACTTGAAGACCTCTCCTTCTCGCTCTTTTCTATCGGACAGAGCAGCGCCCTTAGAATAGTAGGGCAGCCAATCCCCTACTATTCTCAAGGCGGCCCTACTATTCTATGGGAGCAGTTGGATTGGAAAGTTCTATCATTTCATTTGACAGAGCTGGAGATTGGTACCCATCGAGTTGACTAGGCGAGAAGCCTCATGAAAAATCCTACTCACCATGGGGCCCCCAACTATAGATAGTAGGGCATATTATTGTAGCAACCCCGATTCAATAGGCAAACGGCGAAGATTTTGTCTACTCATCATGTGTCAAAACATAGAATTCTATATTAAAGGGAGGGCGGCCCTTTAATATAGAATTGGCGTTTCGATGTTGATTGTTATATACGTATTAACGGACGGACGCACTCGATTGATTGAAACTGCCTTAAAATAGTAGGGCGGGTGTACGGGGCGATCAACCCACATAGGCAGGGGCTACGCCATCTCCTGGTTACCGCCCGATTTTCTTTTCATTTCCACCTCCCTTTATAATAGTAGGGGCCTATAGAATGGTAGGGGGGTGGGTGCCCCGCCACTATAGCCCTTTTTTTCTATAGTCGGGCGATTGCAGTGCCTATTCGTTCGATCGCCGAGTAGCTAGCCGTGAAGAGCAGGTTCGAATGGACGTTTGCCTCTGCATACGTAAGCTTCTCCGCAACCCGGATGCATCGGATGGATTCACGCATATGGAGCTTTCTCTGGGACGAAATGACCTCGTCAGTTGTTAAGACGTATATAAAAGGTGGCCCCCGGAGATCTGTTTCAACACTGAAGCCGGCGTGACTAAGTTTCGGTCCCCCAAGTCCAAGCAGAGATAGCCGGAGAAGAGAGATGCATCGATGCGGGCGGGTGGAATAGATCTATCTGCGAGTGAAGGTTGCTTTCCATCGATTGCTGCTTCGACCCTAATCACCCATTGACTAATCATTAGTCGCCGCCTATGCTTCAACCCGTTCAGGCGGGAGAGGAGATGCTGTGATGGTTGGAACCGGGGGATCAACGAATCGATCAATCGCTCGACCCGTGCGTGCTGAGCTGACACCTTTAATCGGATCTTATTCCAGACCGGGATCAACCCAATCAATTCATTCCTATTCTTCACCGCTGGAGAAGCTGATCGAAACTCCCGGGAGCCCTATCGACAATAGAATAGAGGGCCACCCACCGCCCTTGCCATAGAATTGCCTATTATTCTATTGTTGCACTGGATTTCACGAAAAAAGTGAGAGCTGCTGATATCGCTTCATATATTGGCTGCGATAATTCGGAACCAAGCCCCCTACTATTATAAAGGGCGGGCGGGCTCGTAAGGGCGAAGAAGGTTGCCCCTGCTGTTCCTAAGTATTCCCCCCCCGTTCAGATCCCATTCCGCTTATGGAACATCCTGCTACAGAAGATTCCCAGGGTACTACGATAGAGGAATAAGCTCCCTCAGATGTTACCCCGCATGAATAACCTACTTACTCCTTTGCCCCGATACCGCCGGTGCAACCTCCTACTTTCAAACGCCTACACTCATCGAATAGTTGGATTCCCCGATCAGTCTGGCTTTTCCACCTTCATATCTATCCCACTTCTGAGCTGAAGAGAGTTTTGCCGGCATTTATCACCCTGAATAATGGCAGTGGATATAGTTGATTGGGATTGGGATTGGTCGAGGTCATTTAATTACCCCCCCCCGGGTCGCTTGACCGCCTCTATTGAAAGGTGGGGGTTGGTCGAGGTCATTTATGCTCAACCGACCCGGGGCTCACTGCACTCATAATTATTTCTACGATGGATACTCAATATCCCCCCCACCCACACCGGATCGGGAGGAATTGTTGTTGGATAGCAGCTGCCCATAGCCCGCCCTATTCTAAGGCCAATAGATAGTAGGGCCCTCATCTGAATGCCCTACTATTCGCCAAGGGCCCTACCATTCTATAGGGAGGGTAGGGCCCCTACTATTCTATTCTATTCTATGGGAGTTGTTGCGAAAATATGAATCTCGTTTGTTTTTTGTTCATTCATATTACGTATCGAATATCCCCCGCCTGTTTTCGGATCAGGAAATGACTTTGACACAGGCGAGATCACTCAATCCAGACTTCTTTCTCAAATCTCTCGAACCTCTCTATCTGTAATCCCGGAGGCCCCCTACTATCTATAGGGCCCCTCCGGGATTACTTTACCCCCTACTATGCGGTCCCAAGTCTGGATGGTGGTGCACTAGGAGAGCATGCCGAGGGAGAGGATATATATATATAACTGCCACCCTTATCTATCTATATGGCAACGGGAAAGAACTCGACGCAACTGATAGATGGGGCCATCTATCTATCTATACAGTCGAGGGTGTAACTAGGGGAGGGGGTGCCAACCCGACTCTATATAGCTATGGAGGACGAGGGCATTTATGTATGCTCTCGACCGATAGGCCCTATCTAATATGGGGTGGGGCACTCGACCCCCTCTATCCATATGGGGGTCTACCATCCATCCAATGATTATATTATAGGAGATCAGATCGGATTGGATGAATTGGATTATACACGTGATACGACTGATGACTGGTTGTATCATTCATATCATCCGGTTGTATCACGTATATAATAGATCTATATCGAGTGCCGATGCCCTTATAAGTAGTAGGGGCCGACTGACTATCTATAGAGCCTAGCCTAGTTTAGAGTTGGGGTTGGGGCCCAACTTAGATATATATGTCGTCGAGCCTTAGAATAGTAGGGGCGCAGCGAAGCACTCGTCCCTCTATATGGCAATTGGTGGAGGGCATTCCGATCCCTTAGGCCTACTCTCTATAGCTGGGGGAGGAGCCCTCCCTATATATCGGCTGGGGGGGCGGCTATATATCTAGTTGGCACCCCCTACCCTCCAGAAACTGCCCCTTCTTTCATATTATTCGCCCGCTGCCCCTGGCAAGGGGTGGGTTGGAACAAAGGGCCTCCCACCCACCCCCGTAGGGCCCTTAGAATAGTAGGGGCTCACCGTGCATGCATGCTTATTCTAGCAAGCTGATTAATTGAGTAGGGCCCAGGAGGATATAGTTGCTTCTTTGACAACAACTCTTCAAACTGACCACCCTGTTCACATGCATTCTGGCACATCAGAATCGAGGGCAGTGGGCAACGGGAGTTTTAGTCGGTGGGTGGGGGGCCCTTAAAATAGTAGGGGGTGCGGGGCCGGAACGGCTACCCGGCGAATAGTAGGGCACTTACCTGAATGCCCTCAAATTTGATAGGAAGGTGAGGTTATCCCTTACCTGAATGCCCTCAAATTTGATAGGAAGGTGAGCCTATAGTTTCTTATGGCCCGTAATCTGAATGAGATGAAGGATTCCGCCATAGAACCATTATAGGCCCTTACCTTCCCTATAGTATAGCCCTACAATTCTATGGGAAGGCATTCAGGTAAGTGAAACCCTCCCATAGAATTGTAGGGGCCCGCCCACCCTAGCTGAAGCATCACTACTTGGAACAAGCACATATGTCGGAACACTACTGATTGGAACTTATGCTATTGCAAGAGCTACACTGATAGGAACAGAAGCTCTTGTGCATCGGAACATCATAAATTCTTGGAACATAAGCTAATGTTAGCACTTTGCTTCTTGGAACAAGGGCATATGTCATAAAATCTCTTAAACTATAGCCTCCCACCCTGCTGCCCCATCCGCCCGCCGAAATGAGCATTTATTTTGCAAGGTATCCCCTTTCCGCCCCCCCCCTCTATAGAATTGAGGCAACAATAGAATAATAGGCAATTCTATGGGCCGTTTAGGGCATAATCCGACTATTGGCCCTACTATTCTAAAGGGGAGCTCAAACGGGTTCTCGCACCTCATGCCATAGCCCTACTATTCTAAGGGTAGGGGCAGCGATCGTCCGGGACTTCTCAATACATTTATATAAAGATCTGGACAGCTGCCCGCCTCCCCTCTACTATTGGATGGACTCTACTACTTCATCTAGATCTGGGAACACTCTAGATTTCTATCTATACCCCGGGGTGCAGTAAAGGCAAGGGCATTTTACTGAATTGACCCAGAACTACCTATAGCAAACACAAGGATAGCAGAGGCTTGACTGGAGGCAGCTAGAGAAGAGCCAAAGCCAGTTACCTTAGATCTTGACGCAGCAGCAGTTGAAGCAGCATAGGTGGCAGAGACTAGGGTTGCAGCACCCTCAGAGCCCCTTAGAATAGTAGGGCCGCCTTTAGAATAGTAGGGCCCTTTCTTTATGGGGGGACTCGACCAAGAGCTGAGAATGCAGGAGATTGGCTAGAGGACATGCTTGCTTCGGAATGAGGAGTTGGAATCTCCTATAAACGATATTACTACTATAAGATACTGCCTTCGTAGGCCTTCCTTTTAGTTTAGCAAGTCGAGCTAAGTCTGAGATTGGACTGATACTTTCTTGATTTCTTGCGAGAAAGGAATTGATAGCTTCTTTTCCACGCCCCCCCCTACTATTCTAAGGCTCTCGCATTCACATCACTCGTTGGATCAACGGCCCCCTCTTTTCTATCATTCTGGGTCGACTCCTAATCACTCGATGGCCCCTACTATTCTATGGGAGATAGCTGGTTCGAACCATAAAGGCTTCGGGGCCCCTCTGGCACTATTATTCAGAGGGATGAGAGAAAGAAAGCTCCCAATAGAGGGGATTTAAGCCCATGTTGAATCCAAATCCTTCTACTAACAACTCCCCCTACAATTCAATGGGCGCCACCCTTCCAATTGTCTCCATCAATCTTCCCAGCCCCCTTTACCCCCCCTCCCCCCCCAAATTCTAGTTATGTTGTAGGGCCCCGTGCAGGCGAATAGTAGGGGCCTCCCACCCACCCCCTGGGTGGGGGGCTCAAATTGGGCCATTGGCCAAACAAACATCCAAACACCCGATACCGGCACATAATAGGAACATTGCTAAACCAAACTGCTTGCCCCTCCCCTTTCTAATATAGGGCTATGGGCTGCTTCTTTAAGTCTCCTTGCCGCCGCCCATAGAATTGTAGGGGCCGAGGTTCGGAAATGCTGTCAATGCTCCCAGCTCACTCAACTAATTATCCGCTTGCCCATAGAATAGTAGGGACCTTAGCCAGAATTGACATTAACAACAGAACTACTTAGCTCAACTTTACCCCCCGCACTTTAATCTACCTCTGCACGCACCGAACTCTAATTGGAGGGGGACCCACAGAGGGTGAAAAAGAACTCTTTAGCTTCCCCTTAGAATAGTAGGGCGTTCCATCTTTCTCGCTTCCCAGCCCCAACTATCTATAAATTGGGGATGAGGGAAGAATGCATGAATCTTGCAAGTGATATTACATACGTATTAACAACCGAACCCCAACTCCGGTTGCCCGAAGCCCCATAATGAACTGAGTATCCCGACTTGCTTGCTTGCGTGTGTGGGAATAGAATATAAGCCCTCCCGGGGGGGGCCCCCACCCCCCCCAATAATAATTGTAAATAACTAATTCTTTGGGGGGTTATATTGCATCCTTCCCACCCAAACATTCGATGCACCCTACCCTACCCCAAAGGCATACATACCAGCTATTGATCAATTGAATCTCTGTCCGCCGGAGAAGGTGTTCCGGTGCAAAGAAGGCGACCTGTTCATGATTCAGTATCCATCCCTGGCCATCGGTCCTCTGTGGGCCCCTCTGCACCGGTGCATGCAGAGGTAGATTCAATTTTGGGTGGTATAGTTGCCGCTGGATAGAACTTGACTGGTCACTCGGAGCAATGGCGACTGAACCCGACCGAGAGGGGAATAAGCTATAGGGAAGCTTAATATATGATCCATCTCCTTCTGGGTGTAGGGAGAGGAGCAGCGAAGAACCGATCAGTCGACCAACTGAAGCAGCAACAGCCCTACCATTCTATAGGCGGGGCGGGGCATAGCCAATCTCATCTCTCGCCTATAGAATGGTAGGGGGGTGGAGAGGAGAGGAACTTTGAGCATTGAACCTGGCAGGCACTTTTGACGATCAATCTCAGGAATGAAGGCCGAAGGCCCCTTAGAATAGTAGGGGCCCAACTCGAGCTTTCAATGCAGGGGGAGCAGAAGGAGCGAGAGATGCTGCCAGAGTTCCCATTGGATTAGCTGGACTGAACCGGCACTTAAGAGTGACTCCTTTAAGACATATGGAATATCAGGAACTCCTGCTTTCGAAGCTCTTGGTCGAGTTCACTTCCTTTCTTCGGTTGACGGGGGCCTAACGGTTATGAATCCTCGATCCGATCGGTTCGCCCTACTATTCTATGGGCCCCTACTATTCTAAGGTAACCCCCCTGGGTGGGAGGCAATATAACCACCCACCCATCCCCACAGAGCCGGGAGGTAGATTAGTTGATTGGGGTGGGAGGCCCCGGCTGCTAATATAGTTATAGTAGGGGGTTCGGAAGCAAGAAAGACATACTGTTAGGAGAGGATTGAACCCGCCCGCCCGGGTGGGTGGGGGGCCCCCTTTTATATTATTGTTCTATAGTGACTGATTCCCTACAATTCTATGGGGGCGCCCCCCCTTTTAGATTATTCCCCCCCGCCCCCCCCTCTATATAATTGAGGTTTATAGCAATAATTTACTGATGCCATTAAGCCCCTACCATTCTAGAGGTAGTCGGTATATAGTTGGAGGTGCCTATGCAGGGTTCGATTCCCTTTGGATCTAATTTAATAGCTATAGAGCGCTCTAAAGTTCTGTGTTTCCGGATTAGATTGCTCCCTTAGAATAGTAGGGCTCCACCCGCGCCTTAGAATAGTAGGGGGGGTGGGTGGGTGGCAATAGGGTGGCCGGGTGTTCATAGGGAGAGGTAGCCTATGCAGGGTGGGCCCCTACTATTCTATGGGAAGCGGATGCCCGGATTGAAGCGAGGGAGATCGGTAGGGCCCTTAGAATAGTAGGGCATTCGTATTGCATATAGAATATAGAACTATGCCCTACTATTCTAAGGGGCATTGCATATAGGATATAGAACTATGCCCTACTATTCTAAGGCGGATTTGCCTATTCACAGTAGGGCATATGGAATATAGATCATAGATCAGATCTATCTGCCCCAACTATAGTTCACCCCGAGCCCCTACAATTCTATGGGCCCTACTCTTCTCAAGGCTCATGTATACTTTCTGCTTTATATCGTGCATTGCGCAATCACCCGGAGAGGAATATTGTATCATAGGGGGCCCCGCTATAGGTTAGAAGAGGTGGGGTGATTGAATGCCGCCCCGGATGAGAACCCTCTATTAAATAATCACCCCGAGTGACAGTCACCCCGCCTATAGAATGGTAGGGGCCCCCTATGCCTATGACATAATGGGATAGGGAGATCAGCCCGGATGTCATAATGCGGAGGAGCCCAATGGATGTTGTGTCGAATGATCAGTCCATATCTGTATATAGGGAATGTCGTTATGATCACCCCGCAGGTGGAGCCTATAGAAAAGTAGGGCGATGTCGATTGCCCTACTATTCTATGGGCACCCCGACCGAATGGTTAGGATTCTGTAATCTAATCTGTCGGTCGAATGATCACCCCGAAGCCCCTACTATTCTAAGGCGAATGGACGGAAAAAAACTCTCCCCCAATGTGCTCGAAGTTTCGGAGAAATCTTGGCCAGATTCCCTCCCTTTAGAATAGTAGGGGGTCCTAGCCCTTAAAATAGAGGGGGTAGGGGCCCACCCAGATAATCGTAAATAATGATCAGAGCGGTATCAGAGCGGTAATTATAGCGGTAAGGTAAGCCAACGATTATTGTAAGGGTAAGGGCTTGTTGAGGCGGTCATTATAGCGGTGATGAGAGCGGTACCTCAGGTAGACAGAACTTGTAAAAGGTATTCCACCATTCCTAGAGTTAAGGCAAGTCATGAGGCCCTTTAGAATAGTAGGGGCTCCTTCCAATAAAAAGATCCTTACCGGTAGTTACTAACTACGGATCAATAATATAATAATAGGGGTGTTTTGATGCAAAGAGTATTTCCTAAAGTAACTGCCCGTTACGACTAGGCATGGTACGGAACCAGGCGTTACCGCGGGAACCAAGAGTCAGTCTTTCCAATCCTTACCGCCCGATGGATAGAAGCGTTACCGCAGCCAGCCTAAGAAACTATAGGCACTCATCTGCCCATTAAAATAGTAGGGAGTGCCCTACCATTCTATAGGGAGGAACCAGAGGCTAGAATTCCCTCCTCTAGTTCTAGACATCACCCAATAGAAGAGCTAGAGCCGGAACCAAGCGTTACAGAGACTCGCCATAGAATTGTAGGGCCTCCAGAACCAAGCGTTAGAGAGAAGGCTCGCCCTACAATTTTATGGGGCCTAAAGTCAGTCTTTCCATCCTAGAGACCCTACCCTATAGAAGAGTCTCCCTATAGAATGGTAGGGCCTCCCTATTTTTTGGTAGGGCACTCCCTACTATTTTAATGGGCAGATGACTATAGTTTCTTAGGCTGGAGAAGAGAGTAAGACAGAACCTACCGTGGCTTAAGGCTGTCTACGGAACCTGAGCAAGAGTCAGTCTTTCCAACCCTATAGAAGAGAGAGGGGAATGGATCCTAGGCACTGGCACTCGCAGAACAGCATTCCGAGCTCTTTCACCAAGACAGGGAACTGGCACGCACCCCTAGAGTTCCAATAGAAGAGAGAGCACTGGCACGCACTCCTCGTGGTCTAGAGTCCCAATAGAAGAGCTCCTCGTGGTCTCTTGAGAAGCACACTCAATAGCCCATAGAATAGTAGGGCCTCCAATCAAAATATCCTTGCATGAACACGCAATGTCTCAAGGCAAGCTCTCCTTCCTTGCCCTACTATTCTAAGGTGGCAAGTCATAAGGCAAGCACTAGAGAGGCCAGAACTAGAGTAAGGCAAGTCATAAGGCAAGGTCCTCAATCACGCTAACGCTCCTCAATCACGCTAACGCTCCTCAATCACGCTAGGATGGCCCTACTATTATAAGGAGCCCCGCAGGGCAAAACTAGAATCCTGCCAATCCTCTAGAACCAGTAGAAGACCCCGCCCTTAAAATAGTAGGGGGAAGAGCCAGTGGTTCTCGTATAAAGTAGAAGAGCCACTAACGACTCCATTGTAGCGATGTTCCTGCCATCAAGCACCTTGCCATTCATATTATCGATGGCATCCCTCATTGACTGCTCGGGAAAGCTGAAGGTCACAGAAGCCGAATCCGTGGGATAAACCAGACAATATAAACGCTACAGCTCCTCACGACTGGGCTGCTCACACACCTCTTCACATGGATCTAAGATACTCACGCACGTCCTCCAATCCGTGGAGCCGATTCGTGGCCTCTGCCAGCATTCTGGACTGACCTCCCAACTAAGAGCAACAACCCATTCTGCAGCATACTGTAATGGGAGGCCCTTTATAGGCCAGGTTATCAGAGGAGAATTTACCATCCCGCCCCCTTCATGATATATAGTAGGTGGCCATCATACGATCTATGAGAGTTCTCTATCGGTTTCCCTAGGTCCCCCAGCGAAAAAAGAGATGACAGGGAACATAAACTGGATCTGTAACGGGCTGTGCTCCTGATACTGCTTCAAGAACATGGTTTACTTGGTTCAATTGGAATAAGTCAGCACATTGAATGTGAAATGGCCTTTACAACTATTGGGCGTATGGATTAATTGGTTCATCAACAGCCTCTGCCTTTGTATTGACTGTTGGTGTCTCTGCTTTTGATTCTTCAACGGGATCCCCTAATTCTATATAGGCGGTCGACTACAGGCTATGGCTCTCCAACTGGCTCAGATGCCGGAACAAGCTCTCGATTCGCTCCTGTAGTTTCTGGTGGCCCTACTCTTCTATGGGCGAGCTTACTGGCCCTACTATCTATAGGCAACTGGCTCGACTGGATCAACCGAATCCACTGCCCTACTATTATAAGGCCACCCGAACCTATCTTGAACTGCTGTGCCCTTTTTCCGACCCGACTATGCCCCAACCTTCCTTCTAATGCCTGCTCACCTTTTTTCTATAGGGGTGAGGACCATTCCATTCAAAGGTCTTGCGGAGGTTCTTCATCGGAGAATAGTCTGATGAGTAGGGGGTGGAGGGCCTCGATCGATACCCCCAAATTGAGAAGACAATAAGGACACATCCCAAAGGCTTAACAGTGAGTGCTTTTATTTGGCAGCTACTTTTCATCAATAAGGAGAGGAAGGTTAATCATAGTCCAGCCCCAATAGAATAGAGAGAGGGTCCGTACCGTACCGCTGAAGTACCGGGAACCAGCGCAAAGAGAGGGTTGCTGAAGTACCGCCCTACTCAGCAGCGGGGATAACCTCCCTCTTTCCATAGGTCTTCCCCAGGTCTTGGCTCACCCATGAAGAGAGAGGAAAGGCGACCACACCCTGCCCCGGCTTACAGGCTTACCCGGCCCCACGTCAAAATACTTTGAGTAATTTAGCAAGGTGATCGCCGAGGTGCCCACTATTCTAAAGGGGAGGGGGAAATAGACTTTTATTAAGGTGATCGCCAAGGAGTGCAAGCAAGCTATTTGATCCACGAAAACCACCGCACGGAATGATCCTTCCTTAATCAATCCCTTATGAGCCCGGATCAAGTTCTGTCCTTCCCGGCCCCTGGGGGGGGGTGGGAGGAGGAGACGCCAGGTAGTGGTCACCCTATCAAATTGTAGGCAGTCATATGACCGGATCAATTTCTCATCCATCGATCTGGCATGTTACGTATAGAATCTTTATCTACCCTACTATTATATGGGCAATCGCAGTAACTAGCTGCCTTTAGAATAGTAGGGGGTTCCGAGCTCGAGATTCTATACGTAACATGCCTACTATAGTTCGGAACCCCCTACTATTCTAAAGGGCTCCCATGGGAAACTCTAGAAAAACCGGGAGGAAGAAACCAGTTCGAAGAAATTCTAGTTTTTGAGATTATTGGTTGGGTGCCGACTATAGACAAAAAGGGGCTATAGTCGGGCCTTAAAATAGTAGGGGTAGGGGAAGTGGATCAACTGGTTATGCTCGGGAAGACAACCGGATCAAGCTCAGAATAAACAGAATCAGCTGCTTCTTTTTTTCCAACTTGATCTACTACTGAATCGACAGGTGCAACATCGACTACTTCATCAATAGAAACCACTGGTGATGCTACTGGTGCTACTAAAAGCTCTTAAACCGCCTATGCTCCTTACTTGAATGCTGCTTGCTCAGATGCTGGGTATTGGTTCCGGTCAACCGCGGGTGATGGCTTGACTCAGTAAATGAAGTAAACCATAGCCTATGCCCCTGCTTACTCAGATCCTTTTTGGGCTCCACGTACCCATATGGGTGACAGAGTCTAGTTCACGCCCTATTATTAGGCCGTTACTAAGCAAAATGTTTTTGCTGAGATTTCAATTGCTTTAACAGGTGCCGCTTCAATCGTATCAACTCCAACTGGCTCGGGAACTGCTACCGATAGCTTCTTTGCAACGAGATCTGCTTCCTCTCCAGCCATGGGCGGGGCCGGATCTTTATCTCGATCAAACGCAACCTTTAGTGGTGTCTCTACCCCCGCTCTTGTCTCTGTCTTTGGCTTTGCTGGATCATTTACGGGTTTTTATTGACTACCTTGCATTGTTAGGGGTCCTCTTCCGCAGCATGATCACTTTGTTCTAGATGCGGTCTCCGCTGCCATTATATCGATCTGCATCAGGATCCCTATATGGAAAAGGAATAGGCTATGGATAAACGGCTTCTTGGGTGCTTCATTCAACTGATGAAACTACTGAAACTGTGGGGTCACCGGGCACTGAGTGAACGAGGTAAACTGAATCAATCTAATCAACTGGTTCAACTACTGAAGCTGCTTCAATTGGTGGGTGCTGCCTCCTTTTTGCTATCTCTGTACCAGGATCAGCTAGTAGATAGCAAAATGGAAGGTCTAAGTGGATATTTGATCTCCACTGATGCTAAGCGAGGTGCTAGGAGTGCTACTGGGTTTTCTGCTGCAATTAAGATAGTAGGGCAACTGGCTCTACTGCTGGATCCACTTTTGCTTCTTCGACAGGCCCCTACTTATCTATAGGCAACTGGTGCCTCTTCCGCTGCTTTCGCGAGACTGGACTTGGATATAAGAAAACTGGTGAAGCTACGACTGATGCGTCTACTGAGTAAACTGCTTAATCTGCAACCCTTGCTTCTGCGCATGATGCCTCTATATATGATGCTATGTTGGCATATTTCCATCGATTGATGAAGAGACGGGTTGAAGCATTAGCTAACAGGGTTCGACACTGGTAAGGAATATGGGTCCAACCCCTAGGGCCTTTGACACGGCCAAAAGAAAAGGCCACTCAACGAATAATATGCCCTTTTATTCTCTAGGCGGGCCCCTACAATAATAGAGTTTAGAATAATAGGCAACCCTTATAAATAGTAGGGGGTAGGGGTAGGGGGCCTTCTGCATCAAAATCAATCTTTCTAAATAGAGCATCCAAGCCAGAGGAGTGATACCATTCCATGGCCTCCCAGATAGTAATAATGTTGTCTAAAATGTACCGACCCCGAATGAAGCCAGTATGTTCATGTCGGATGATCTTAGGCAAAATGTGTTTCAACCGAATTATT
>MU222636.1:26521-47593 GCA_018584345.1 Thuja plicata
AAAAAAAAAAGAAAAAAATACTAATAACCTAATGATCGAGTTTCTTAAATTTCAATTCACTTGATTGAGTTGTGGCTTGGTAATTACCAAGCCTAAATTCATAAAATTTAATTGAATTTTTCTAACAACAAAAGTTTGATCAAGTTTTTATTATAATAAAAACTTAATTCGGTTTTATAATACATAATTTTTTTTGTTACAATCAAAAGGAACTCAAAACACTTGGCCATAGACTAAGAGCAATAGTCGGAGCAATAGAACTCGATCATGTTTTTTTCAAGAAAATTTCTTGCATTTCCAACAAATCTCCACCATGCCACATCATTGCACAGGTTAGTATTGCAATTTTTTTTGTTTCTGTTTGAAATTTAATTGTAATAAAAAAAATTTGGTTGATCTTATTTTTAAAAAAGTAATCATGGAAAATCCTCAAAACAATACCTCTTAACAAAACACAAAAAAAATAAGTCCTTGAAGAGAGAAACCCTCCATCTTTTCAACAACAATAAAATCCTCAAAACAGACCCTCGAAACACTACCCCTCACAAAAAAGCGCTTCAAAACCCTCCATCTCCTCGTGTAAACCCTATAAATACTACATATGAGGGTTTATTAAATTAACTATCATAAAATACAAACCAAATTTCTCAAATAGTGAATAGGTTGAGGACCTCTCAACATGAACATCATTCATCCATTGCCACAACCTTAGAATCAATGGCCAATAGTGCAAATAAAGTATCCATATAAGTTACAAAATGGGTTTATATAGGGATAAATATCATGCATTCTATTCTATTGGTTTTTTTTTATATGATGGGGTGAAAAGAAATTAATAATTAAAGAAGATATGTGTTCTTTTTTCACTAATTTTTAAAGCCAATGAGACCATACCTCTTGATTCAATGAGGTTTCCTATACATTTGTGTAATCATGCTAGGCTCAAAAATACTTTTTAAGATAGATGTTATATGGTCTTTTACCAACCACCTTGTAAGAATTATGAGGTTATATTGTGTTTTTTGATGAAATTGTATTGTGAGTTTATCCTCAGTGAGCATTCAAACATATTTGATAAGAGGGAGTTCCAGGGTAGAGGTAGAGACTCTGCCTACGATAGATGATGGGATTGGAGGGTGCTAGATTTCCAAAATGGCATAGCTCTAGTAATTAAACCTAGGGTTCACATCATCATCCTAGTATCCCTAAAGGAGTCTATGGAGTTGCAGACTCTTTGGACATCTACCTCATTGAATGATGTGATCATTTAGGATGTCACAAAGTTAGTGGAGCCTTTTAGACCACATAATGTTGCAACACCTTAACCACCTAGCTCTAGTAAGCTCATCTATCATGTGTGTCCCAACTATTAGAAGATATGTTTTGTGGTAGATATTAATTCCCATGAGGAAGGTTCTGCATCCCATTGATATAAACACTATGACGGTAGATTTCAGGTTGCCATTGTAGAGGATATGGCCCTCACGGATGACTTGATGAATATAGTGTTTTCCAATTGAGATTATATGTGAGTGTCTTTATCTATATTTATAAAGTTTATTTATAAAATATTTAAAAATTATAAATGCAAATAAATTTTCATTTTTTAGATAAATTTAAACTATAATATTAACAATACACATTTCATGATGCAACATTTGGTGCTAGTACACCATGACATATTCCTTCCACTTCTAGTGCACCTGTAGCTTCAACGCTAGACATAAATTTTGTATAATATGTTAAAATAGAATAATATCTTAATGTAAAAATAATATTGTGATAATATACACTCGCTCTCTAATGTATATTTATTTAGTGTTTGATAGGGGTTATAAGGAGATTAGATTTTCCAAATTGATGATGTCATGCTTTCAACCATTGGCTTTGGCCTAGAAATATATGCAATATCATATTTTGCACACCTCTTATTTACATTTTTATTTAGTTTATATGAGCCATTTTAATTTACATTTGTTAACGTATATTTAATATTATATATTGATATCTCTTATGTAAATTTTGTTTCTCTTAGGGTATCCCACCTGTGTCGAGGACATCTCATTTGTGAAAGGAATCCTCCAGGGCACCTAAATTCCAAATGGTAATTGAGCACAAGTTAATTGCAAAAAGTTGAGTCCACTTATTGAGGAAGTTTTACACAGCCATTTTCACAAAAATGATGTTCACAAAATAGGGTCCTACTAAAAAATTAGGGTCATATTATGGTTCAGGGTCCTGAGACAAAATATAAATTGGGGTCCCATGTACTATGGGACGCTAAACCTATATCGACAGAATGGGGTCACATTCCATAATTGACCCCATTTTGAAATGGGGTCATGTATGGAACATGACCTCGTTTACAAAATGTATTTTTATTTAACTACGGGGGTCATTTTCAAAAAAAAATTGCCCCTTTTCAGAGTATGGTCTTGTTCCTCTTCAAACCAAACCAATTTCCAAGTAGGCCTTATTTTTAGTTTTTTCTATTTTTATTGTTGTTCATTTGTTGTTTTTAGTATTTTTTGTTATTTTTTATTATGAAAAATGAGTGTATATATGTGAAATTTTATTTAGTTTTATTGTTAAATTGTAAAAAACATTAAGTTTTATATTCTATTTAGATTTTTCATGTACTTTGTACATATAAATGTAATCTGTATTGGGTTTTAATTATTTTTCTTTGTGAAAATGTAGAAACCACATACACTACATGATGAAACAACATAAAAGAAAAAATAAAATGAATGTGAAACCTAGAATACAAAACTTAAATGAATAAATTAAAATACTAAACCTAAATAAATAAATCATAGTAAAAACCCTAAAAGAAGAACTTACAATATAGAAACCCTAAACAAATAACTTACAATATAAACCCTAAATTAACATAACACTTGGAATAAAAAATCCTATATACTTCAATCGTATGCAAAATAAATAAATAACCTCTAGACCAAAACCCCTAAACCTTCAATCATCTTCACATCAACTATAAACTACTAGAAAAGGCTCTTTATCCTCAACCATAAACCATATCCATCATCCCCAAGATTTATGTAATGTGCATTAAACTAGCTATTAGATCTTAAGACAATAAGTTTATATCCTAGAGGCTCTAGGCTTTATATAATTGAAATTAGGTATATTTGTACCTATATTCCCAGTTACCATCCTTTAAGACCAATTATGTATCTTGGTTCCCTCAGGACCCATTATGAATCCTAGGACCTCTTCGTACCCTTTATAATAATGATGATCCCTTAGAACTTATTAATGTATCCCAAGACCCCTTAGTACCACTTAGCACATGCATCAATGTATATGAGGGGCCTTAATGTATTATAGGACCCTTAAGGATCCCTTACAAAAAATTATATATCCTAGGACCATTAATGACCCATTAGGACCCATTAATGTGTCCTTCGACCCCTTACGACATTGATGACCCCTTAGGACCCATCAATTTGTCTTACGATGACTTGGGACCCATTATTTATCGTAAGGGGTCATATGAGATATTAATGGGTCCTAAGGGTCATAAGGACTCCTTAGGACCCATTAGTCTATCCTAGGTCCCCTTAGGACACCTACGACCCCTTAACATCCATTAATGTTTCCTAGGACCCCTTATGAAACCTATGACCCATTATGCATTATAAAGGATCCTAAGGGGTCATAGGATACATTAATGTGTCATAGGACCATTTATGACCCCTTAGGACCCATTAATGTGTCTTACCTAACCCTTTGGAACCCCTTATGAGACCTACGACCCATTAAGACCCATTAATGTGTTCTAAGATAACTTAGGACCCCTTATGACACCAATGACCCATTACATATCATAACAAGTTTGAAGGTGGCATTAGGGGTCGTGGGACACATTAATGTGTCATAAGGGGTCATAAGTGGTTCTGAGATCCAATAATATATCCTAAGGGGTCATGGGATACATTAATGGGTCTTAGGACCATTTATGACCCCTTATGAACCACTAATATGTCCTACGACCCCTTATGACACCTATGACCCCTTTGGACCCATTAATGGGTTATAGAACCCTTTATGATACAAATGACCCCAAGTAGAACCCATCAATTTGTCTTAGGACCAATTGGTTCCTATTTTAACACATATGACCCATTGTCTATTAGAAGGGGTCATAGGACACATTAATAGGGCCCAAGGGTCATAAGTGGTCCTAATACCCATTGATGTATCATAACACTCTTTAGGACCTTTTAGGACACCTACGACCCCTTAAAATCCATTAATGTGTCATAGGATCCATTAGGACCCCTTATGAGACCTATGCCCCATTATGCATTGTACCATCCTAAATTGGAACCACTAGTGTGCTCTACAGTTTAACAATTTATTAGCACCTACCTTACTCTATTTTCATTATACATTTGCATCCTAGGACTTCATAACTGTACTTAATGCATACCAAATTTGAACATGGGTCCTCTAAACTCTTCAACTTATTAAAAATTGAGGCAAGATCTAATTTTAGGCACCCTCCTCTATTTTCCCCCAATCAAAAAATTCATTCCTTCTCCTAGGGCCTATATCACCTTGTTTTGCCTCAGATTGCAATCCTAAAGAAATAATCAATTACAACTTTGAAACTCGCACCTGGGTAAGTGCACCAAGATGGTGTACAAAAACGGGGGTATAAGTGGCCACTTTTTTTTTTTTCTGAAATCAAGTAAACCAAAACTTTCAAGAGAAATTTGAGATTCGTGCACTCAAAATTAGAATTTGTGAAAATTAAAATAATTATAGTACTCTGAATCTATCTTCTAAACTACTAAATGTTTAAAAAAATTAATAATATTAAGAGGGTCAAACATCTCGCGCACGAAAAAATGTTCCTAGTTTTTTCATAAAAACATAACATGGTTGTTTTTGTGCGCTTCACAAAACATATAGTTATATTTAGTATTTTGCAAAACCCTTTGGTAGGACGATAGGCAAGATTGAGATATAGAAGTTTTGTATTTGTTTTAAATTTTATGTTGAGTATTTTTTTATTTATGATTTTGTTAAGTGACCGCATCCTGAAAAATCTGGTACATGTTCCTGTGTTGGGCAAAACTTGCATCAAAATAATACAAAATAAAAAATTTCTTTTTAAAAAGTGTATAGAATCTAGTGTAGAAAAGTAATATGTAATTTGTTTTCAATTTGGTCAATTAGATCAAAACTTATTACAAAAATGGTAGACATATGTCTATGAGGACTATCAAGACACTGGTAAAGAAAATTAAATTTTAGTATGCTAATGTAGTCCAAAAATAGAAAAATGTATATGGTTAGAAATCTCAGATGATGTGTGAAATTATGGTGGTAATTTTACAAATACCCACTTTATGATGTGTAAACTTGATGATGAGGAATTTGAGAAACCTCTTTTGAAGAACAAAATACATGAAAAGGGAGGTAAATTGAGGCAAAGGAGGCTCCCAAGACCCAACCTTGTTATCTAGGCCTATTAACTAGCTCATTCTTAGATTTTATATTTACCAAACATAAGCCTAATTAATAATTTGAATTTAAAGTAACAAAATTGTGTTAGGGAAGTTTTTTTTATTTTTTTGAGTTGGTGGCAACTTTTTTGCACACCATCTTGGTGCACTTACCTACTTGAAGATTGACTATGATCCACCTATCAAATTTGATCCATTTGTTGGTGGACTAGGTCGGCTATTATGACCTAGTCCTTGACTAGATCAACCAAGTTGATCTTGTCCTAGGAATTTGGGCTTAGATTTAGGTCTGGGGTCCATCTTGATGAATTTGTGGGGTTTCCACAATTGTAGTTGGTTTAGGTCAATTTCAACCCTTGAATCTCTATAAAAGAAACCTTATTGCTTAATTTTTGCATAATATGATAATTAAATCATGTGCAAGGTGAAAACCCCAATTTTATTACAACAAGTAATTGCAAGGTAGAAGACCTAGTTTGATGACATCCATTGAAGCAACGTTTTTCTATTGAAGACTCCATCCATCAATTACAAGAATCAACATCAAGGATCTATAATCTAAATCAAGCATTCCAGGAATCCAATTCATAAATTTCTACATCATCATGGAGTTTCAAGTGGGTCATGAGGATGGCGAGGAGTACTTTTGTCATTTAGGGCTTGGTATGATTTCCTTGTTATTTTTAGATCTATGCATTGATGCTTTATATTTATATTGTTATTCACATGTATTCAATTAAACATTGTTTGCATCCACATGCTAGGGTTTCACTCTATCACAGATAGGGTCAGATCTATGCATTTTAGCAATCTAGACATACTCTAGGTTCACAAGCACATCAAATTTTACATATCGTAACAACTATCAATTGAGGTGGGAATCAAAAACCTAGTCAAACAGTAAACCAAATTGAAATATAACCTTAAACACAATTTATCATTACACCCAATTTAACCCTAACTCTACCCAATTTAAGAAATAAATGAAATTATTCAATAAAATGATAACCATAACACTAACTCAAATGAAAGACTAACATGCACCAAATAGAACCCTAATATTAACCCTAATCCAAATTATATGATATATCAAATTAAAATCTTACACTACCAAATTGAGTCCAAAGCCTAAATCAAATTAAACAATAAGTACCCAAAATAAATTCAAGCCTTAAACCATTAACCTAATAGAAAATTAAAAAAAATTTAGTCCTTAACCAAATTTAATTTTTACCAAAATATTAAATGAGAAAATAAACCCTAATATTAAATCATATTTAGCCATAACCATAAACATAATTGGATACTAAACCAAGTTTTCCCTAGAACCTTATCACTAAACCAAACCCCAAATTGAATACTAAAATTCAAAAAACTAATTAAAGTATATACCAGGTTGAACATTACTGCAACCCTAGACAAAATCAAATACTAAACCTAATATTGAACCATTTTGAACCCTAATTCTATGTTAGCAATAATAGTCCACCAACACAACTAAGAGCGGGGGGGTGAATTAGTTGTGTGCAAAATAATTAAACTTTAAACTTTATAAACAAACTACTCAATGCAAATCTAAACATATCATATACAAAACCATAACACAAGCAATTATTGTCGAGGAAATGATGTTAAGGGAAAACCCCAATGGGAATTAGCACCCACAAATAATGCACTGAAAGTATTGTATCCTTGTTAGGAGATTCAACCATATTAGGAGATGATTATAACATAAAGTGCACAGTCCCTATTAAAGGATAGACCCTGTTAGGAGAAAAGAGAAATAAGAGGCTCACTTCTCAAGCTCACTACCCAAACAAGAAGGTTATATTTACATTCAGGACTCGCTATCCAAAGTACATATAGAGAAGTATACAATAACCATTGAACTGACTGATAGAAACTTTCTTTGCTTAAATAGCTCCAATTAAGTTCAATAAAATCGCTATCTCTTCTCTACATCCAATAGAATTCACAATCACAAGCTCACAGCTTCCGCATTACTCTTTCGTGCTATCTCATCAAGAACCAACTCTCCTTTATAAAAGATTACAATAATCAATTAGGTTGGTGTGTTAAGACTTCCCAATGCACAAAAAATTAAATAGACCCTTTCTAAGATACGCATTGTATCTTACACAAGTAGACATGAAATAAAAATCATCGGTTATACTCCAAGATCCATAATCCATGATCGCCATCCTCTGAATACGATACATCCCTATAATTGACCACAAATAGATCTTTGCAAGATCACATACCTTAGTTGATGTCACCAAGAACTGTGTGACCCAAGAATCACGAGTAACACTCTGCAACATGTCTTCTACCATGCCTTGAGTTCACAAATCATAACTCATTCTTACATCCAAGCTATCTCCAAAATATAGAGACCAACTCTATCATAGTCCACTATCACTATTTTGTACCCAGTCTTCACCACAACAACTATAACTTATGCCAACACTAATATCAAGCCAATCCACCTTAGATATAAGATCCATTCTCATTCCTGTATACATCTCCATGCTCGCATGCTCTGAAAGAGTGTATAGTGTCAGTACACTTCTATCAGTCTTGCTTAGGTACCAGTGATAACTTGTCTGTTTGAGACTTTAGATGAAACCAATTGAAACATATCTTGACATTAATGACAAAGCATGAATGTCAAGATCTCCAATAGAAAAAAAATCCAATAATGTCCTCCTTTGGCATTGATGTCAACATATGTGAAAATTGATCAACCCAAGAGTGTCCTTCTTAATACAATCTTCTCAATATCCTCTTCATAGCTCTCCCTAAAAAATAGGGATTTTCCACAGGTGTCTCTCCCCCTTTAACATCAATGGAAAAGGTTGTCATAGCTCTTATCCTTATCTGTCCATCTCACCTTTGCAAAGTGTATCATTTTCAAATTGTCATGACTTCAACAACCAAGTGCTTGATCACCCAAATATGTTATGTTATTTTCCTACGATCACTCCCTCTCAGGAGTGGATCCAAGCATCAAGTCTAATGAATTATATAGCTCTGATAGCTACTAGACTAATGCATTTATGCACCATTGATTTCTTACAAGGAGGGGTTCTCACTACAAGCGTACCTCTGAGATACTCAAAGCCATCTTTTGACAAAGGTTTTGTGAATAAATCTATGATTTTATCCTTTGTACTGATGTACTCTAATCTGACTTCCTTTTCTGCAACTTTCTCTCTCAAGAAGTGGTATTTGATTGAAATATGTTTGGTCTTTGAGTGCATAACAAGGTTCTTTGACATATTGATTATGCTTATATTATCACAATGTATAACCACTTCCTCTTCAAAGTTTATCCCAATTTCCTTAAGCATCTACTTCATCCACACAATTTTTGTACAATTTATAGTAGTAGCTACATACTCGGATTCAGCAGTAGACTAAGCTATACAATCATGCTTCTTACTTAACTATGAAACAAAGCTCTTTACAAGAAAAAATACACCACCACTTGTGTTCTTCCTATCATCAACACTTCCTACCCAATCAACATCAGTATAAGCATGCAAAGTAAAATTATCATATTTTTCAAACCATAAACCATATTCCAATGTTCCCTTCAAATATCTGAATATCCCCTTAATTGCAGAAAGATGAGTCTCTTTAGGATCTACTTGGAACCTCGCAAAAGTTCTAACTGCATTAGCAATGTCTAGTCTAGTGTGAGTTAGATGTTGTAAACCTCCAATCATGGCTCTGTATTTCATTTGAAAAATACTTTGAGATTCATTAGTAGTAGCGAGCCTACAACTAGTAAAATTATAGGTGTTTAAAATGTTTACAATCTTCCATTACAAAAAATTTCAACAATTGATTTGGATACTTGGTTTGAGAGATGAAAATACCATGTTTTTCTTGAGTAATTTTCAAACCAAGAAAGAACTTTATTTCCCCAATCATTGAAATTTCAAATTCATTTTTCATTTCCTCATTAAAATTCTTACTCATTTCATCATTGCCTCCAAAAATAATGTCATCAACAAAAACTTCAACAATAAATATTCCATCTTTACTAGCTCTCAAATACAAATCACTTTCTACACTACCTTTTCTGAAACCAAGATGTAGTAGATACATATCAAACCGATCATACCATGCTCTAGGTGCTTTCTTCAGTCCATACATTCCCTTTTTCAACTTACAAACCATGTCTTCATCATTTTTCAAAGGAAAACCATCATGTTGCTTAATGTAGACTTATTCCTCTAGATCTCCATTCAGAAATGCATATTTCACATCCATCTATATTCCTTAACGTTCTTGTGTACTTCTTAAGCAAGGAAAATTTTTAGTGCTTCTAATATCACAATAGGAGAAAAAGATTCTTCAAATTCTATGCCTTCTTTTTGTGAGTAGCCTTTACAAACTAGTCTAGCCTTATTCCTTACAACCATACCTTCTTCATTTACTTTGTTTGTAAAAACCCATTTAGTCCCTATAACATTCTTGTCCTTAGGTCTAGGAACCAATCCCAAGTGTTTTTTCCTCTATCTAATCCAATTCTTCCTGCATTTCTTTAGTCCAAGATTCATCTCTACATGCCTCATTAGTATTTTTTGGTTCTACTTTGTGAAATTAAACAACTCTCATTTATTACTCTAGATCTTGTCATCATTCCTTTATTTTTATCACCAATAATTTTATTCTCAGGATGGTTTTTCTTAACATACTTTGGTGTCTTTGGAGTTTCAGTAGATTCATCCAAACATACCTCAATTCCATTGTCAATCTCCACAGTCTCCTCTTGACTTTTAGTAATCTCTCTGTTATCTGGAACCTGATTATAGTCATACATTCTTTCCTGAATCTGAAACCTCTTGTAAATTCTTAGGTTAGCACTTTCAACTATCTTCCTCAATCTCATATTGAAACACTTATAAGCCTTTCTTTTAGTGGAATAACCAAGGAAAATTCCTTCATCACTTCTAGTATCGAATTTTCCAATCTCATCATCCCTTTTAATATAACATTTGCTACCAAATATTCTAAAGTATTTTACAGTAGGAGCATGATTAAACCAAATTTCATAAGAATTCTTATTGGTACCTACTCTGATTTAAATTCTATTTAGACTATAGACTGCAGTACAAACCGCTTCTCTCCAATGCACATGTGACACATTCCCTTCAAGAAACATAGTCCTAGCACCATCTAATATAGTTATGTTTCTTCACTTTGCAATCTATTTTTGTGTCCTAGGAGATGATTTTTGTCTGTATATTCCATCCTCTTTGGAGTAGGTATTAAACATATCGGATGTAAACTCTCCACCTCTATCTATCCTCAAACATTTTATCTTCAGACCTGATTCATTCTCAACTTTTTCTTTAAAAATGTTAAATTTATCAAAATATTAAGACTTCTCTTTAAGAAATGCAACCCACATCATCCTATAATAATCATCAAAAAAGAATATAAAGTACCTTTCTCTATAGTAAGATCTTGTTCTTGTAGAACCACAAAGATCGATATGTACCAAATCCAACTTCCCTTTTGCTGAGTAAGATTTACTCTAAAACCTACTTCTAGTTTGCTTCCACATCACACACTCTCTACACATGGTGTTAGAAGGCTAGTATGAGTTGAATACCTTAAGAAGTCAGACAGAAGATTTGATCGCAAAAAAATAAGAAGCCTCTGTAGTATTCAACTCATACACATTACCTGATCCGATCAAATCTCCTGTCTGACTTCTGATAGTATTGTGATCACCTAAAAATGGTTTGATGTAATGAGAAGCCCCAATCTAAAATCAAGTTCCCTAAGTCGTAACCATGACATCAAATTAAAGGGTAATAATAATTATATAATTGACCTAGATATGTTTAATTATATAATTTATCATCAATCAAATATCAAAGATCACACACCAAGAGGTATTAATTCATTAATTAATCTTAGTCATTTAAATCAAATCAAAATAAAAAAGCACATGGCTAAGGATATTAATTAAAGTGAATTAATTAATTCAAGCATTTATATTCCTCCACTTGGCCTCCAAGTCAACTCATGGACCAATGAGAAGCAATAACATGGATCACTTAAGGGATCAATCTTAGCCCTTCCTCATGAGTGAATCTCAACCATTCAATTCAAATTCCAATTTGAATTTCCCTTTTCTCTCCAAGGAAAATCTATAAAAGGAAGCTCTTTTAACCCTATTTCATAGGTTGATAGTGCAATAAAGTAGCTAACTAATGTCAATTAAAATTCATAGCATAATCTATTTCATTGTTCTTCAATTCAATTATTAATTTCATGCATTTTAGAAACTAATGGAGCATAATCGAACAATCTTAGATGCATTTTAAATAGTTTTGGATGAACCTTCCATCCTAGATTGACTATTTTATATGAATTCATTCTTAATTTGAGAGCCTTTTATAAAATTCAAGTAAATCTTCTAGCTAGGAAGCAATAGGATACTTTAAGCATGTTGTTTGGTTCATCTGTATTCAATTTTGATACTAGCATGTTGAGCTAATGTCATATTGAGTGACTATGTGCAAAATTATTGCAAGTACAACATTTACACATCACATTTTTCGTGCGCACCGATGGGCTCAAAGCCTCATTTTTACAAATTTTTCTCTCTGTCTTGCAAAGTCGAAAAAAAAAATCGTAGAAAGTTGTTTTTGGGAAATCCATCGTCACCTTCTGGATTATTCCATCATTTTTGGTGTTCCTTTAGTCATTTTGGTGAGTCTTTCATCATTTACAATTATCCTTTCAACACCTTTCGAAGGTATATTTTCTGCCTTTCATCTTTTTCAGTAATCCTTTTGTCGTTTCTAGAGCATTTAGTCATTTGAAGTAATCCTTTAGTCATTTGCAAGATATTTAATCATTTTGGGTTAATCTTTCATCATTTTTGGGAAGCATTGTCTGCGGTTACTGCTTTGTCATCTGTAAACCCGAGAGCATAAAGTAGAGTTTGTTTTCTTGAAATTTTTTAGTACTAATCAGCTAACTTGCTATGTTTTTGTGATTTTTATCATTTGAGACAACCTAACAAGTTTTGCAGGACACATGACAAAGAAACCTTAGTGAAATAAATGGAATAAAACATGTAAATCTACTAATGAGTGTAAATGCAGGTTGCCTTTGCAAAAATTGACAAACTTTTTATGCTTAATTGATGATTTTTTTAGATAATTAAAATTTATCTCCAATGCTTAAATTGATTAGAGAAGTATGCTCTTTTCCTTCATGGAAAATTGAAAACTCAAACATCAAATTAAGATTTGAATGGAAATTCATGGAAAAATTATTAATCAAATTCTATGCTTGGTTAAATTCTTTTCTAGGCATCTAAAAATCGAATTCAAATTTAACTAGTAATCCAACTAGAAGATTATGCTCTTTTCCCAAGTGGAAAATTAGAAACTTGAGATGGAGGATTAAGTGTTGAATTTAAAAATTCATGAGAAAGAAATTTGTTTTTCGTGCTTGATAGGAGAAAATGACATGGATAGGAGAGTATTCTCTTCTTCCTCGTGAAGAATCAGATATCTAGACTCCTAAGTTGTGAATCCTCTTTACTTCTTTTAACTTTAGAGGGCCTAGCGGTTGAGAAAAAAATCTCCTAGGAACGACCCAAGTGAGGAAAGGTGAATGCCAGCTCTTCCATCTCACTATAATCAAAATTCTTCCTTGAGATTAAAATCTCAGAATACTTCATTGATTTTGTCCTTGGAACAATGATGATCATTCCTTGGACATACTTGGATGTTGTGTAGAGCAGAGCGGCTTCAATCTTGCTTGCAAGACTACACTCATATAGGTACTCATTGGGCTATATGCCTCAATTTTTCCTTGTGCAAATTTATGGGATATGATTATGAGTGGATGCCCGAAATAGATAATTTATGGTAGAGACTACCTAGTTCAACCCTAAAAGGTGATAATCTTTGTGCAAGGCAAATAGTAATTACCCCAATATACTCATCATTTCGTGCTCTCACTAGCAGTTGAAGTCAGATAATAAAACATCATGACTAGAGCTATTATGTTCTTGGTGATGGTTGTATTCTTATTGTCTTTTGAGTGTGTAATTGAGTCTACGAGAAAATAGTTTCATGCTATGGCTATTCTATAGGGAAAGGTGTGTTTGTTTCTATAAACTTAATCACAAAAATTCTAAAAATGAACAAGGCCTATCAAAACAAGGAAAAATAATTTTTCTTTGTGTGTTTGTGTGTCCCTTATTGAACACTTAAAAACACCTATAAATACACCAAAAAAGTTGGAAACTTTGCAAATTTTTATTTATTACCTAGACACAAAACTCTCAAAAAGTTGTCCTTTGGACAAGAACGTGGGTCCTAAAACATTGTCTTTGGTCCTTATCTCATCGTTGGTCAAAATAGAGGCCATTATGTACTATTTTTATCACAAAATGACTCACTTTTGGAAAACAATCTTGAAAAAATCTATTTCTAGTCCAAACATCACAAGTGCATAAAATCAAGCTTTGGTTTTAGAAGATTAGTCCAATTGCTCTTTGTTTCAACCACCTAACACTAGCCTCATTTGGTCATATCAAACTTTTCTTGTTTAGAAATCATTGTTAAGGTCAATCTAACCTTCATCAAGACCTCAAACATCATCTATTCTACATCAACACTTTCAACAAACTTAAACCAATTGCTAGGCTAGTCTACCAAATATTGAAACTATAGGTGATAGATTGATCATCTTTTCAAATCAACCATCTTCCAATCTTACATGGTGTGGACACGAATTGGTCACTATGAACAAATAAATATTGGACATATACCTTGGAAAAGAATCCTACTAGAAGAACAACTAGATCAAGATTAAAACCCATTCACGGTTGAGCATACTATAGACCCTGAATCTCAAAGTGATAACAACAACATGGCTAGAATTGAGAATCAGTGTGCCAATCATGCCAATATAGACAATGAAGTAGAGATAACCAAAGAATACATCTAGAAAGCCAAAAAAGACACAAGGTTTCAAAAGATCATGGACAAAGTCCTAATGGCTGATAAGGAAAAGTATTTAGTGTATCTAGCCTCTATAGCAATCACATTACCTCAAGATTTTTATATAGAGAAAATTAAAACACATGAAGATGAAAGTACAATAGCTACTCTTATCAAACAAGTTGAGGCATTACAAATTCCAATCATAGGCATGAAGAAAGTGTTAACATTTTTCCCTGAACTTATCAAAGAAAATGCTAATTAACAAGGATCAAACAATCCTCCTACACTTCGAGCTCAGAGGCTCAGGTAGGTGTACCTATTGGATTCACTTCTGTTATCATTTTTCCCTGACCTTTTCAAATAAAAGGCTAATTAATGAGTATCGAACAATCCTCCTACACTTCAAGCTCAAAGGATCAGGTGGGTGTACCTATTAGATTCAAACTTTCAGTGAATCAAGGGATTGGTTCCTGCCCACCACACTAAATCTGACAATCATTTACAACTCTTTAAACAGAAAAGTAAAAATGATTAGATATTATGGATTGATGATGACAACTGCATAAAGGAGAAGAGATCAGTGCCTTGTCTATTGGGCAACAGAGTCATATAAACATACATTCACAGAAAACCCTCTAAATCCAAAAATACAGGACCCAAATGAAGTGCCTTACAAATCATTATTTTCACTACAACACCTGGACATCAGATTCATGTGAAACCTTGAAACTTATGARCTTGTCAATAACATATGCTCTTTCCTTGAAAGAAACTAAAAAAMAAATTCACAATTACCTTATAACTGGTGCACTAAAATGCCTTACAAATTTATGCACAAAGATTTAGGATCAAACACAAAGACATCAGACAAATACTGGAAAGGGATTCTATTTGCTTCTCATTAAAAACTTTTGATTCAATACATTTACACAACAAAGAACTCAAAACAAGACACAAAAAAATTAGTAATCTGCCTTACATCATTAATTTCACCATCCCTATACAACTAAGAAAAATCTGAGATATAGGAGAATGAGGAAAACAAATTATGTCACTGACACTTGTCCTTCTCCTAAAATATCTTCAACTGCTTCTTTCTCTAACTGCAAAAATCTAATTTGATCTACTCTCAAACTGACTGTCAAATGAGAATCCTCTCTTCAAGACCTTTCTGGTGATATATGACACTTCATATTTCTAATAAAATTTGGTCATTTAACCATGAAAACAAACTTCATTTCTCGTGCATATTCAGTTACAATTTTGAAAATGCAGACTATAATAAAGTTTGAACTATGGAAAGATTTTAATTTAGTTTCACATATATTATTTTATCTCTTTTCTACCCTTTTTCTGTGCAAGTCACCAGATTTTTCCAAGTGGCGCTTGCTGATTGGCTCTAAAAATCCATTTCTGCATCCTTGACTAGCTCCAATTTTGCCTCTGCGAGAGCATGACTGAGCTAAATAGCTCAGTCGCAACACTTTTTCATCACCTTGCAAACCTTACGCAAGTGCGTGACGAGCTGAGTCACCCACTCACGTGCCTTTTCTATCACCTAAGAAAACATGCATGACTACGCGACTGGGCATTCTTGAGTCTGCGACTGAGCGATAGGGTCCCGTGCGACCATGTGACGAGCTTGGTTGCTCACCCGTGTGCCATTTCTGAGACCTCATTGAACCAACATGACTATGTAATGAGCTCACTTGTGTTGTCATGAGCCACTTCTGCAACCTCCTCTTTCCAGTGCGAGTGAGCGACTGGTCGCCATGTGTCTGCCACGTCATCACCTCTACCTGATGCTATTTCTACAAAATTTGCTTACCTATTATTCTGGCATGGAAACTGAGGCTTGGGTCACCTGCGCACATGGATAGAGCCTCCACTTCAACTTCATTTTAATATGTTTGCATTCTTTCTTATAAACACTAGAATTTCCCATTTCCGGATGAATGTGGGACAATGGTTTTTGAATTTTTTAAAGGTCTTTAATGCATTTTTGTTCAAAATATTGGGGCCCACTAACATACTATATTCCTCCAGCCAAGGGGCTCACCATAGGCATCTGGGCTTTTCTCTTTACATATATTACAAGCGCTTTACTATAAAAACATTAAATAGACCCACAACTCCATCAATATGGGACTAATGCTAAATGCCATGTTTGCTACATTAACACTTTGCGCAACCTCTGAGACCTTTTGTCAAGCATTTCACATTCCTTGTGAAGTATTCCCACATTGCACCATGCGTAGATATTTCCAAACTCACCTTTGTAGGAGCACCTTCATGCAATGGTTTACTACCTACCTTCATCCTGCTCTGCGTAACATTACATTGTTGTTGCGCAGACTTTGGTGTTTATAATACACTTGCCAAGTGTATTTGTTTATTTATTTAAATTCCCTTTGTTTTCAAGTTGCACTTAAACCTTAAACTCCTCCTTTATGGATCATGTGGGGGATGTTAGTTCATATTCCCTCTATAAAAAAAACTCTTCCAAAGTTAGCGTGGACTCTTTCTTTGCTGCCATCTCTTGCCAAGCTCTTCCATATTTGCCTGCGCAATGTCTGTTGTCTCCTCCCTCCAGTGTATGGGGTCTCTTTGGGCTTTGAAATTAAACAATTCATTTTGCCCACTGCTGGCCCTTCTTTTCTTTAATTCCTCTCTTCCATGGTGTTTGAAACATTTAACATCTGTTGAATCTCTGTAATGCGCAGCCAAAACATTATGCAGGATTTTGAATTTGCAATTTCCATTTAAAGTTAATGTTTTTAAAAACTTATTTATTTTACCATACAAACTATGTGACACCTTTGTATTATTTAAACATGTGCTGGATTTATCCCCTTTGTTCACTATGCTGGGTCTTTTTGGATTATATTTGTTGATTGGGTCTTTAAACATTCTTTTCATCATTTTCCAACGTCGCCTCCTTGGCATACTGTGCCAGCTTGTCGTTCTCCCTTAAATGTTGGGTGCATGTGTATTTTATTTTCCTCTGCTACACTGGTTGAGTGCTAGCAATGGTTATGCAATTGGCTTTACACTTGCCAATTACCATTAGCTTGAAAACTTTGAAACTATTTTTGTCCTCCATGCATGGTCTATAAATTCTCTCTGTTTCATGTAATGCCAAGCACTTTGCTGATGTGGAAAAGGTTATGGTAATTTTATTTCACCATTTGGAGATTTCATTTTATTTAAAAGACCCTCTAATTTATACTCTCGCGCATGCTTCAATCTCCATACATTCAGCCTTGCACAGATTTCTGATTTGGTTGTAAAGTTTTGCACTCATTCACACTTGCATTGTGCAGTATCTTTGTCTCAAACGTAACTCAAACATTCTGTCTAGCAACTCCTTTTACAACTTTGGATTAATATGTGCCAATTAAATTTTCTTTGAAATTTTTTAAAACTCCTCTTGTTGGCAGCTTGGCAAAAGCCAAAAATTTATCAAGCCCAAGTAGCCTGAAAATTCCATCGAACCGTATTGATCACAAGAGGCACCAGGTGCAAGATCAAATGTAAATCACTTTAGGATATGTCACTAGATGGCCACAATAAACATCTCTACAAGCAGTCCTTGTCCAACTCTCATAGTTCTTCACAGTATCAATATTAAGTAAATCTATTATATCTTCTTTGTTGAGCTTTATTCTGCACCTCTGATCTGGGCATAGAAACTGTATCTTGATCATATCATATGAAGGCTCTGGAATTGTCATTTATTTCTTTACTAGAAATGCCACATATGTTTTTAAGAATATTTTACAAGTGACATTCTTTCCAATGGTGACAAAACCACCATCATGAATATGATGTCCTTAGTTACTTAATGAACCACAAAATTACAACTGGCCTCTTAAACTAGCCTGGAAAAATGACCAAGAAGCATCCCATAATCATACAAACATAAACCCACATCCTTTTCCGATATGTGAAAACACATGCCAAGGGATTTGCCAGATCCAATTGTACATGGCTGGAGTAACTTATTGAACATGACAATTCTAAAAACTGCATAAGTGTAAATGCCAAAACATCATAAATGTCAACCGGATCAGCCTTTGCAAACAATACAAAAACTTGCCTTGAGGCCCAAGCCCGATCCTGATAATACACTTTCACATATAGAGTACAGGGAAATGATCCTCATTATGAAATAACCATCCGGCAATAAATTACCAACCTCTGAAGAAGGCAATTCAGTAAAGTACAATTTTAAAACACTGCTAATCTGCATAAAACCTCTTTGCTTTTTACCTTGAAAACTCATCATCTGAAACCTTCAGAGTCTGAACCCTTGGTCATAGATTTAGATTAATATATGGATCATGATACAACCACTAAATTTCTTTGATGATTCATGGATCAAAAGACATTAATGTGTAAATTCAGAACCGAAAACATTTTATGAACCAAAACACAGTAGATATGCATAAATTGGGTTTGGATTCGACAAAGAAAAGTGATCAATCAGATTGGTAGAAGTCTACAAATCTCTAGGTAGGTAAAAATAAATGCTTACAATGCGAGGGAAAACTCAATTATCCAAGGCATTCAGCTGGATACACATTTGCAAGACCTCAAAGTAGGACATTCTACAATTTTGCATTTGACCATTTGGCAAATTGATAGGAACTGCAAACAGAATGATCTTAGCAAACTGACCAAATGGATTCATCATGACCTAAATATGGAGATATAAGATTTATTTGACCTCTATAATATGATGCAAAAGGAATTGGTTTAACTAGGTCACAAGGTCGAAAGTTACAATTGGTCAAATAGGGCTACTCAGAATTCTGGGCAGAATAAAGAAAAGAGACATTTCTGGAAGACCAACTCTGAGGGATTGGAAAACCTATCAAAAAAATTCAAAATGGATTGAGATTTGAAAAATAAACTCTTTGATATACACATAAAAAATTCCTCAAAGTGGTGGGCCATGAAACTTAATAGGACACAAGATATTCAAAGGAAAACTAGGCCTATTACAGCAATTGATGCTTAGGAAAAAGTGCAGATTTGGACAAGCACCTCCAAATGGCCATCTCCAAAATAGATTAGAGATGAAATTTGAGGGTTGGAAACCACTGCATATGCCAAATGAAAGGTGAGGAACATGTCTCCCAAGCGGTTTTTCATAAAAATCATCAGACCTCTTTTTGCATGTGTTCAAAGTAAGGATTCTCCACAAGTTTTTAGGGGTTATTCATCTTGCCTTAAAGGAATTTTCAGTATAGTCACTCCAAATTTCTCCAAAATTTGAGAGTGCTAACATTGTCCCTATCTGGGGATGCGTACCCCATGTGGGCATGCAGAGAATTCAAAATCATTGGTACATCAGACCACTCACAAACAAATTAGATTTTTTCTCTTCTCTTGACTTCAAAACTATCTCTCTTCTCAAATTGGGAATCTTATTGAAAACCACACACCGCACAACTAAAAACAAAGCAAATTCACAAATACATACATTATTTACAAAAACCTCAAGCTCGATCAAAACTGAAACCAACACTTGCCTCTATCAAAAATCTGGTTCTCTTCTTGGCATACAAATATGAAACTGAAAATGCATTTGTACAACTGCTGCTCAAACTCACAAGGAATAACAAAAATGAAGAATATCTTGTTTGTAATTCCTTTCATTTATTCATAAATTCTTCCATCAGAGGCATCATAATCAAAATAATGAAACTCATTCTTCACATTAGCAAATGTAAGAAAATAAGAACCGTGACAATAGGGAAATGTATCATCATAAGACCCATCAAATTCTACTTGCATTATCCCCTCATCTACCATCTAATTCATAAGGAAAGTAAATGACTCATACTCACATCAGCCATGAATACCAAAATCTGGAAAAGCTTCACAATGGAAAGACATATCAACGTGTTCCTCAAAAGATCGATTGGAAACCTCTTCTACTTGCAAATCACCCACATGGTCATAAGAAACCAGCTGATCAACATCATAGCCCTATTCATTACATGGAACAATGGACTCATCAAATGCAACCTCATACTCACATTCACTTTCAGCCCGAGAAGAAACACAATTTGATTTATCACTGCATATTGACACATTTCCAACATTAAAATCAAAATAAACCAACTCTGGAAACTCAATGCATTCCTCAAATAATGGATTAACAACACCATTTTTTTCTCCCATATGAACATGGTAACAAAAAGATATCTGATTTGTATCAATGTCTTCATCAAATGCATCATTAATGAAAACTTTGCAGACATTAGTATCCCTACTGTAATAATCACTTTCAACATATGATTCAAAATCAGAGATATCATCATAAGTAGATTCAACACTTCTATCATTAGGAAAAGAGGTGGATAAACAATTCATACTACCTTCTTCAATCAGAAGAGATGGGGAAAGACACCAATCATCCTCAAGTTTCTCATCATGTGTAGGATTTTCATTACATAAAAAATTCACATGCTGAAGAAAATCATCATTGAATGAAGGGATTTCAAAAACACACTCATCTAGCACTTTACCCTTTGGCTGAAAAGACTCAACTGATTGATCTTCATTCTAATTTT
>MU222636.1:47741-61643 GCA_018584345.1 Thuja plicata
GCAAATGCTCTTATCTTCCCATGCTACCTTATGCTCACATAATAACAATGAATCAACATCTTGCATCATATCATTTTCTTGTGAAACATAAGTTTCATCATCCTCTTGATCCTCATAAGAGTGTCAAACATATATATCTTCTCGAACATTCAAAACATTGTTAGTATCATTGCATCTAGGATCAAAATGAGAGGGTATTTATGACATAACTTTGCAAAGAAAAGATTCATTGGCCAAGTCAGTATTATAAGTTTTTGAAACATCATTTATTACTACCATTTCTTGGACACATGTATTGTTGTCATCATTAGAAGTTTCTTCCATATGCAATGAAGGATTACTAGCCATACATCTATTCAATTCTGATTTCAAGAACTGATTAGAAACTAAAGCAGAGGTATCAATACACCTACTTGGAGCTGCAAAATTTTCACAATACTCTTGTCCATTCTCAAATGTATTTTGCCAAAAAATCCCTCTGGAGAAATGATTCTTTGTCATTTCATACTTGGCATTGTTTTCAATTTCTATTCTTATCCTGAACACCTGATGCAAAGTCTTAGGTTCCTTGTCTATCAACCAATAACTCATCTTGTTTTCAAATGCACCATAATATACCACAACACATACATTGTCTTGAGGTCTGCTACTTTCATGTATTTCATGTAAAGCTCTTGCAAATATGATATTAAAATCAGGAATTAGTTCATCCTCTTCAATCCTTAGATTCAACCATTCAGTAAATATATCACTCAAATTCTTCTCTCACCAAATTTTTCCATAAAGGCAACATGCAATTCATCCCAAGAAGAAATTGAACAAGATGGTAAAAAGGAAAAATAGTCCCTAGCATTATCTTTCAAAGTTTGAACAAACAGCTTCATATATATATCTTCATGCTGAATCTCGTAGTCACCTATCAGATCAGCAAATTCTTACAAATGCTTACATGCTGAATCTGATTGTTTCCCCTCAAAATTTTGTAGATGCTTCCTAATCTAAATAGGAATTTCATTTGGGGAACCATGAATTCCATCAAAGCATAATGACACATATCTCTTCATAGAAAAACCTCTGCAAGAATTTATTATTGGTTGTATCTTTCATGAAATCATATACGGTACTTCTGACATATATTTGAACAAATCAGACATATACCATAAATTTTTGACATGAACCTTGAAACTTCAACTAGATGTCTTTTAAAATAACAACATACCTCTAACTTGATATCTGAATCTTTTGAACCAAGAAGTATGATGGATTTCAAAACTATTTTCCCCCTTTCTAGTGACTTCTTCACCTATTGAGGAAAATTTTCTTTCACATAAAAAACATGAGGATTACCTGGGAATACAATTGCAGTTGCTTCTCTTATTTCTTTGACTAGAAATTTGGTAGATCTAGAGCCTTCTTGATAGCTCCATCAAGTTCTTTTCAACATAGAGTCACCACCTCCTTGCAGAGGAAAGTTTTCAAACAGCAAAAACCATTTGACACATACATTTATTTCTGGGTTCTATCCAACCAACAAATCTGCATAATCTTTCTATATTCATTGCAATAAAATACTTCCAAGTTATCTTTGCCACAAATTTGAAACTACTTCCAGATTCTATTAGCTTGACTCTTTCTTTCAAAACCAGATTCTGGGGTTAACATAGCAAATGAAAAGAAATAATTCTCCTACACTTACTAGCCATTCTACTTCAGCAATTCCCTAGTAGAGTCACCATTCTGTTAACATTTTTCCCTAACCTTATCAAAGAAAAGGATAATTAACAAGGATCAAACAATCCTCCTACACTTTGAGCTCAGAGGCTCAGGCGAGTGTACCTATTGGATTCACTTTTGTTAGCATTTTTCCCCGACCTTGTCAAAAAAAGGCTAATTAATGAGGATCAAACAATCCTCCTACACTTTGAGCTCAAAGGATTAGGTGGGTGTACCTATTAGATTCACACTTTTAGTGAATCAAGGCATGGGTTTCTGCCCATCACACTAAATCTGACAATCATTTACAGCTTTTTAAACAGAAAAGCAAAAATGATTTGATATTATGGATTGATGATGACAGTTGCATAAAGGAGCAGAGATCAGTTCCTTGTCTATTGGGCAACAGAATCATATAAACATACATTCACAGAAAACACTCTAAATCCAAACATACAGGACCCAAATGAAGTGCCTTACAAATCATTCTTTTCACTCCAACACCTGGACATCAGATTCATGTGAAACCTTGAAACTTTTGAACTTGTCTATAAGATTTACTCTTTCCTTGAAAGAAACTAAAAAAAAATTTCACAGTTACCTTATAACTAATGCACTAAAATTCCTTACAAATTTATGCACAAAGATTCGGGATCAAACACAAAGACATCAGACAAATACTGGAAAGGGATTCCATTTGCTTCTCATTAAAACATTCTGATTCAATACATTTACACAACAAAGAACTCAAAAATAGACACACACAAATTAGTAAGCCACCTTGCAGCATTAATTTCACCATCCATGTACAACTGAGAAGAATCTGAGATATAGGAGAATGAGAAAAAACAAATTATGTCACTTACACCTGTCCTTCTCCTAAAATATTTGCAACTGCTTCTTTCTCTAACTGCAAAAGTCTGATTTGATCTACTCTTAAACTAACTATAAAATCAGAATCCTCTCTTCAAGACCTTTCCGGTGATATATGACACTTCATATTTCTGATAAAATTTGGTCATTTAACCATGAAAACAAACTTCCTTTTTTGTGCATATTCAGTTAAAATTTTGAAAATGCAGATTATAATAAAGTTTGAACTATGGAAATATTTTAATTTAGTTGCACATATATTATTATATCTCTTTTCTACCCTTTTTCTGTGCAAGTCACCAGATTTTTCTAAGTGGTGCTTGTTGATTGGCTCTGAAAATCCATTTTTGCATCCTTGACTAGCTCCAATTTTGCCTCCACGAGTGCGCGACTGAGTTGAATTGCTCCGTCACAACACTTTTTCATCACCTTGCAAACCTTGTGCGAGTGCGCGATGAGCTGAGTCACCCACTCGCATGCCACTTCCATCACCTGACAAAACATGCACGACTGGGCATTCTTGGGTCTACTACTGAGTGATAGGGTCCTGTGTGACTATGCGACGAGCTCGGTCACTCACGCGTGCACCATTTCTAGGACCTCATCAAACCAGTGCAATGAGCTTGGTCCCGCATTCATGAGCCAATTCTACAACCTCCTCTTTCCAGTGTGAGTGAGTGACTGGTCGCCATGTGTCCACCACATCATCACCTCTATCTGGTGCTATTTATGCAAAATTTGCTTACCTGTCATTCAGGCATGGAAACAAATGCATGGGTCACCTGCACACATGGATAGAGCCTCCACTTCAACTTTATATTACTATGTTTGCATTCTTTCTTATAAACACTAGAATTTCCTATTTCTGGATGAATGTGGGACAATGGTTTTTGATGTTTTTAAAGGTATCTAATGCATTTTCATTCAAAATCTAGGGGCCCACTAGCATACTATATTCCTCCAACCAAGGGGCTCACCATAAGCCTCTTGGATTTTCTCTTTACATACAATACAAGCGCTTTACTATAAAAACATTAAATAGACCCACAACTCCATCAATGTGGGACTAATGCTAAATGCCATGTTTGCTACATTAACGCTTTGCGCAGCCTCTGAGACCATTTGTCAAGCATTTCACATGCCTTGTGAAGTATTCCCACATTGCACCATGCGTAGATATTTCCGAACTCACCTTTGTAGAAGCACCTCCGTGCAATGATTTACTACCTTCATCCTGCTCTACGCAGGATTTACATGGTTGTTGAGCGGACTTTGGTGTTTATAATATACTTGCCAAGTGTATTTGTTTATTTATTTAAATTCCCTTTGTTGGCAAGTTGTACTTAAACCTTAAACTCCTCCTTTATGGATCGCATGTGGAATGTTAGTTCATATTTCCTCTACAAAAAAAACTCTTCCAAAGTCAGTGTGGACTCTTTCTTTGTTGCCATCTCTTGCCAAGCTCTTCCATATTTTCTTGCACAATGTCTTTTGTCTCCTCCCTCTAGCGTATGGGGTCTCTTTGGGCTTTAAAATTAAACAATGCATTTTTCCCAGCATTGGCCCTTCTTTTCTTTAATTCCTCTCTTCCATGGTGTTTGAAAACATTTAACATGTGCTGAATCTATGTAATGTGCAACCAAGACATTATGCAGGCTTTTGAATTTACAATTGCCATTTAAAGTTAATGTTTTAAAAAAATTATTTCTTTTCCCATACAAACTACATGACACCTTTGTATTATTTAAACATGTGCTGGATTTATCCCCTTTGTTCACTACACTGGGTCTTTTTTGGATTATATTTGTTGATTGGGTCTTTAAACATTCTTTTCATCATTTTCCTGCGTGGGCTCCTTGGCATGATGTGCCAGCTTTTCGTTCTCCCTTATATGCTAGGTGCATGTTTATTTTATTTTACTCTCATGCACCGGATTAGTGCTCACAATGGTTATGGAATTGGCTTTACACCTAGCGATTACCATTAGCTTTAAAACTTTGAAATTGTTTTTGTCCTCCATGCATGGTCTATAAATTCTCTCTATTTCATGTTAAGCCAAGCACTTTGCTGATGTGGAAAAGGTTATGGGAATCTAATTTCACCATTTGGAGATTGAATTTGATATAAAAGACCCTCTAATTTATACTCCTGTGCATGCTTCAATCTCCATACATTTAGCCTTGCACAAATTTCTGATTTGGTTGTAAAGTTTTGCACTCATTCACACTTGCATTGTGCAATATCTTTGTGTCAAGGATAACTCAAACATTCTATCTAGAAACTCCCTTTAAAACTTGGCATTAATATGTACCAATTACATTTTCTTTGAAATGTTTTAAAACTCCTCATGTTGGCAGCTTGGCAAAAGCCAAAAATTTATCAAGCCCGAGTAGTCTAAAAATTCCATGGAGCTGTATTGATCAGAAGAGGCACCAGTTGCAAGATCAAATGTAAATCACTTTAAGATATGTCACTAGATGGCCACAATAAACATATCTACTGGCAGTTCTTGTCCAACTCTCATAGTTCTTCACAGTATCAATATTTAGTAAATTGATTATATCTGCTTTGTTGAGCTTCATTCCGCACCTCTGATCTAGGCATAGCAACTATATCTTGATCATATCATATGAAGGCTCTGGAATTTTCATTTATTTCTTTACTAGAAATGCCACATATGCTTTTAAGAAGATTTTAAAAGTGAAATGCTTGCAAATGGTGACAAAACCACCATCATGAATATGATGTCCTTACTTAATGAACCACAAAATGACAACTAGCCTCTTAATCTAGCCTAGAAAACTGACCAAGAAGCATCCCATAATCATACAAACATAAAACAACATCCTTTTCTGATATGTGAAAACACATGCCAAAGGGATTTGTCGGAACCAATTCTACATGCCTGGAGTAACTGATTAAAGATGACAATTTGTAAAACTGCATAAGTGCAAATGCCAAAACAACATAAATGTCAACCAGATCAGCCTTTGCAAACAATACAAAAACTTTCCTTGAGGCCTAAGCCCAATCCCAATAATACACTTTCACATACATAATACAGGGAAATGATCCTCATTTTGAAATAACCATCCGACAAGAAATTACCAACCTCTGAAGAAGGCAATTCAATAAAGTGCAATTTTGAAAACACTGCTAATCTGCACACAACCTCTTTGCTTTTTACCTTGAAAACTCATCATTTGAAACCTTTGGATTCTGAACCCTTGGTCATAGATTTAGAATTATAGATGGATCATGATACAACCACTAACTTTCTTTGATGATTCACGGATCAAAAGACATTAATGTGTAAAGTCAGCACCTAAAACATTTTCTGAACCAAAACACAATAGATATGCATAAATTGGGTTTGGAATTGGCAAAGAAAAGTGATCAATCGGGTCGGTAGAAGTATGAAAATCTCTAGGTAGGTACAAATCCATGCTTAAAATGCAAGGGAAAACTCAATTATCCAAGGCATTCATCTGGATACACATTTGCAAGACCTCAAAGTAGGTCATTCTGCAATTCTGCATTTGACCATTTGGCAAATTGATAGAAACTGCAAACGGAATGAGCTTAGCAAACTGACCAAATGGATTCATCATAACCTAAATATAGAGATATAAGAAGTATTTTACCTTTTTAATATGATGCAAATGGAATTGGTTCAATTAGGTCACAAGTTCAAAATTTAGAATTGGTCAAACAGGGTTACTTAGAATTCTGGGCATAATAAAGAAACAAGACATTTTTGGAAGACCAACTTTGAGGGATTGCAAAACCTATCAAACAGATTCAAAATGGATTGAGCTTTGAAACATAAACTCTCTGATATACACATAAAACATTCCTCAAAGTGGCAGGCCATGAAACTTAACAGGACACAAGATATTCGAAGGTAAACTAGGCATGTTACAACAATTGATGCTTAGGAAAAAGTGCAGATTTGGACAAGCACCTCCAAATGGCCATCTGCAAAATAGGTCAGAGCTGAAATGTGAGGGTTGGAAACCACTTCATATGCCAAATGAAAGGTGAGGAACATGTCTCCCAAGCGGTTTTTCACAAAAATCATCAGACCTCTTTTTCCATGTGTTCAAAGTAAGGATTCTCCACAAGTTTTTAGGGGTTATTCATCTTGCCTTAGAGGAATTTTCAGTATAGTCACTCCAAATTTCTCCAAAATTTGAGAGTGCTAATAGAAAGAAAGGGATATTATTCCAAAGAAGTATTCAATCAATGTACTTTGTCATATGCCTTTTTATGGTAGTCTACACATGCTTCCATTTCCACCCAATGTGGATATACCAAAGTACAAAAAGTATGCAGGAGCTAAATACCCTCAAGATCATATACGAGATTCTTATACTCTTACAATGGAGTTCATTCATGAACATACATACTTGATGTGATTTTTCCCTCATAGCGTAAGTGGATAAGAAAGATAATGGTTCTCCAAATTACCTCATGGAATTAAGACTTTTGATATGGTGTACTCTTTCATAGTTGTTCCAGTAATTGAAGGTTCTAAATACTACTGATGCAAACAGTTTTCCCTTCAACCCTAGAAATCTAGAGTAAGCCATAAGGAATTTTTTAAACAATAGATTGATTCATGCAACATTATTCCTACAATATTCAACATCCTATTACAATTATTGATCTATGTAACACTAGGAAACGTATTGGAGAACCATTTATATCATTCTTGTAGTGATGGAGGAAGATATTTGCAAGATATCCTCATTTGATTCCTGAAACAAAAAATATGGACATTTTTGTGAACAATCTTGCAACAGAAATGAATCACTATCTTAAATTAGAATTTATTCCAACACTTGAAAAAGTGATTGAGATGGGAGTCAAAATCTAAGACACCTTGGTTAAGCAATAAATGAATGACAAGGATGGAAGGTGCATTGCATACTAGGAGGTGCATCTCATTCTAGGGAGGGTGCATTGCATTTTATGTAGGTGTGCTAAAAAGGACTTTAATAACATCATTCTAAGGAGGGAAAAGAATTTACATTCAACATGATATAATTTCTCTTATGATTGAGTATTTTAATCACTGAAATAAAAACAACCATTTTCATAATCATGTAAATTACATATTCATCTATATTTTAGTAAGTATCATTCAATCATTCACATTTGCATCCATATAATTAACCTAAAATCACATATATGCATAAAAAGATCCAAAAATAAATGCATCCATACATTTACATTCACAACATCAAGAAATAAAACAAAGTACTCTTGAGGCATAATCATAAACATCTCATATCATAGTGCAACCACATAGAACTGCATGTCATATCATATGCGTAAAAAATGATTAGTGAAAAAGATACACAGATACCTTCAAAAAGAGAATATCATCATATATCAAAATTTCCAAGGGATACATCATACAAGTCTTGTCAAAATGGTGCTATATCAACACATTATCTATACATCATCATCAAGAGAACATATTCTTAGTGATACTTGTGAATGACTACCAGCATCATCCCTAGTAGGTCTTGGTGGAGGCACATCAGATCTTCTCAAATATGGTACACCCTATGACTGTGCTGATATATGTGAGAAAGGTATGACTCAGATTATAGGATATGGCACTGTTGAAAAATAAGCTTTCTGGTAATAAGAGGTCTGACTGTGCTGCAGGGAGGCATCTCTCTTTGATCTCTCCAAGGACCTATCTACATCTTCTAATTGTTCCTATAACACATCTATATGAGTCTTTAGGTGACCTCTCTCTCTCTCTCTCTGCAGAGAAGAAATAAGTGAAACATCACTAGTACCCTATGGAGGTACATTGGTCTTTGAAGGAACCCTTATACTTGTACCTATTTGAAGAGGACCTATTTATACACCTATGGGATCTGTACCCATGTGTGGTGGTACACATGTACAATGACCTATCTGAATACCAAGATGAACACATGGAGTAACTATCTTTCTAACCCTTAGCTATGTGGGTACCTATGTAGCTGACCGTAGCTATGATGAAATGAGGACACTAGAAGAAGACAACATCTGTGGTGAAGACAATCCTTGTGTTGTAGATGACATCTCAGATAAACAAGGAATCTGATCTGAAGAAAAAATAGGAGGCACCTATGAGGAAGAAGGTACATGTTCTGTAGATGGTTATGTAGGATCTGTGAACCTCACTCAAACCTGTCTCTTCTACCCAATGCTACCAACACCTTGATCCCTACCACCTCTACCCTCATCCCTCCCAAACCTGCCACTGCTATCATCACCACTGCTGCTCCATCATCTATAGTTGGGTACCCTAACTACTCGGCAACTCATGTCATCATCACCATCATCATCTCAAGGATCTATCATGGCATGTATCACCTCATCAGTAGAAGTCAACCATGGAAAAGGATTCTCTAAAAATTAATCTGAATAATCTACAGTCATCCCTGCATCTATGATATTAGGAGTATAGTCTTGTTGAACATGTACAAAACTCTTATGCTCATGATATGTTGTATCATATCTCAAACATGGTCACTCATGTGGCTCCTCATCACGAGTCTGGGCATAAGTATAAAATCCCTATGGCATCGGTTTTTCCATACCAAACTATCTCAGCACTCGGGTAACTAAAAATATCTCAATAATATATGGCATGCGACCAATCAAATATCTCTATATGCATAGATAATACATCTCCCAAGCGTCCCTACCCTATTCCTCATAATCCAAGTAAGGATGCTAGATGACTACTGTCATATCATCTAGAGATAATTTATAGTAAGCCAAGTTACTTAGATGGGGCTACACAATATCTCCACCATACATGTATACATATGGCTCATCTCACTGTCGAGACCGCACTACCACTTGCTAAGTAACTGGGATGTGCTCCCAAGCCTAGATCTAGAATAGAACTTATCTAACGGACATCGATATATCCTGTCGATAGACCACATGATTTAGATCATGGTATAAATGGGCAAGGAGACAAGTACCCCAAGCCATCCTCCATGGAGACTAAATCAAGTCCTCCAATAGTCAACACCAACCAAAAGTAAACCCCTATGCACTCTGATCAGGTTCAAGGAAACCACCAATCAAACTAGCATATACTAAAGGTAGGACCGCATACTGCCTCTCCATCTGCTCCCAGGTAATGTGCCTATCCATGATCAGAGGATCCTAAAACACTTGAAAAACTGCATATATGTAGGGACATCTAGTAGAATCATAATATGGCAGCTCTCCCATCATATGAATGCATGGAATCCTCCACACATCCTGAGGGGTAATAGTAATCTCTCGAGTTTGAAAATAAAATGTATTATGCTCTGAATGCCATCTCTCAATCAAAGTTGTCAACAACCCCATGTTGATCTGAAACTCAAACATCTCAAGCAGACAACCTAGACCACAATGCCTAATATATCTCCTATCCATCATAGATAGAGTATTAATCATAGAAAATACATGAGGATATGGACCTCACATAAACAGGGTACCTCTATCAATCTACAAACACAAACATGTACAAATCAGATATATGAGGAAAAATGAAGGACAAAAATAGGTAAAACTTAGCAGATAATGATTATAATCACTTCACCGCAGTCATCAACATCAAATACTAAAACTTTCTAAGGCCAAAAGATCAATTTTTATCCTACTATCTGGGAAACGACATTCAACAAAGTAACCAGAAACAACAAATCATTTACCACAAATGATGGAATATTTTCCAAAAATAACCATTTATACCGTCAATGACTTTCTACCAACCCTAAATGAATTCTCTACCTAAACAGTTATAAATTCAAATTTAAAGATCATTAATGATGAAATTAAAAAGAGGTTGTCAACTACATACTGCGATAGGGTAGTGGATAGGTCTCTCATGTCACCTAACAAGATCAAAATAGTGTGACTCCACTGGGATCAACATCCTCTCACTCTGAGCTATCAAAAATCTCTCGTAGTGAATAGTGAAAATGAATAGTAAAATTAGATTTTTACCCTATTTAATCACAATTTTGGGGTAATTAATTCCATAATTTTTAACAATCAATTGCTCCTCAATTGCACCTTTTTTGGCCTGATTTTTTCCATATACACTCTGATTTTTCCCAAACAAAAAGAAGTTTCTTCATGGTTCTCCCCACTATCATATCTATGGGAATCAAAATCCCCATTCCAAGCTTATCATTCTCATTCAGACATTTATTTCAAATCCTCATCTTCAAATCAAGAAATCTCATGTCTATTTTGATTCCAAGGGAGCATAATCAGTCATTCTCAATCAAGTGATTATTTTACCAAATCCGTTCAATAACTAGGGCATTATCAATTTTGACTCAACTCTGCAATCAATCAAGTTAGCAAATAAATCAAATTCTCAATAGTTGAGGGAATATTCATCAAACATTATATCAATTTGAAAATTCTAAATCAGAAAACAAGCTAATCTTGGAATGAGTGATTTCATCACTTCACATAAAATTACTTGCTCTTATTACTATTCAAGTTTCAAGCATTAGTGGAGATATCAGTTTCATCACACCACATCAAATTGGTAATCTCTTCGTCTGAACATCAAGAGATAATTGACTTCATCATGACCCATATCAAGTTATTTATCCCAATCAAATTCTCCAACAATGATCAGTTTCAATGCTTTACATCAAATTGATCATTTTTTTCAAATCTTTACCATAAATCAATTTCATCAGTTCACATCAAACTGGTTGTCCAAATAATCTTTCTAAATTAGGTCTTGTCAAATATCAGTTTCATGGCTTCATATAAAACTGAGTATTTGATCAAGATTTTATCTCTCTAATGGTAATCAATTTTATCACTTTACTTCAAATTGGTTAGGTTTTATTATCCTCAACAATAAGGCAGGTAATCAGTTTCATCACTTGACATCAAATTAATTATTTAGCTCTCAAACTATCATCAAACTTCAGACAAGCTGGGGAATCAATTTCATCACTTCACATCAAATTGATCCTATAGTATTTTTGTCAGTTTTTTAACAAGTGTGTTGATGGGAATTTGTGACTGGTCTCATCAAAAGATGATAAGTTGTCACTGGGTATTGGGGTACCGGCCAACTTCACTTGTAAAGGTTGTCTGGGGAATAAGTTCTTCGGGCCTTCAAGCACCTAAGTGTCGGGTCTTGATGGTGTGGGGAGCCAAGTTGGGTGTGTGATTGTTTTGTTTGGGGGGTGTATAGCTGGTTTTTGACTCACCTTCTTTGGGGATTTTGGTAAGTTGGGGTTTCCTACAAGAATTTGGATTATCAAATAAACTTCAAAAGATATGCTAGGGTTAGAGTGTATTCTTTTCTACTTATAGTTATGCAGTATATTCAAAACATCAACCATGCTATAATGAACTACACTAAATATTGAATGCATATAGAACTAATAGTTCATACATATTCAATAGCAAGAGGAAATAAGGGCATTAATATTAAACCAAACATCAGAGCAAAGGACATTAGAAATATACAACACAAAAGAGTGTTAACTCAGAGATCGAAACATCCACAACATCATTTCCAGAAAGTGTTATTCTTTCTTCATTAATAAATTTCTAGCATCACTGGTGTATACATCAATGGCTCCAAGAGAGCATCTAACTACTAAGAAATACTGGGCATTGAGCTCCTACAACTACTAAAAAATGGAATGTTATTACTTGGTCTGCAAAATCATCAATTTCGTCGACCATTCAAATGAGGTTGGACTTATTATTTAGAGACATAGATTTCCCTAAAACTAACCTAATATTACTATACACTCAACCATAAAATACAATATCTGGTGGCTGGTACTACCTGCAGCACTTACAATCACCTCATATAGAGTAGAGGTCTAACATGTCAGAGGAAGAAGACAAGAAGAAAGTATGGAAGAATCAGCATAGAGAAGAGTGCCAGAGTAGGAATAGAAGAGATCCAATCTTTCTAGAGTTCAAGGCTACATGCCTCATCAATTCAATATGTGGCTCACTATCTTTGATGCACTATGTATTTAATGCTGGAGCGGCACCTTGGGAGAATCACCTATGAAAGCCATCTCTCTTTCTGACATACCCTATCGGGATCACCTACTTTTTAACCTTGTTATTAACTGCTAGATAGTGACCGGTCAACTCCGAAGAACCTAGACACGGGTCACCAAAAGAATAAAAAACTATTGGATCCAAAATTTTGGAGTCTAGGAGCTTATGTTCAAAGAATAATGAATTTTCAAAAGTACACCCTTCTAGTGAAAACCTCTGGAATCCGGAGAACTTTACTATGCCTTGTTCTTAAATGCTTCAAGAATTTGGCTAATGCCATCACCATCAATGTCTTGGAGACTATTCCACTGGTCCTTGATGATTCCAAACCTTTCTTTAATGTCTCCTACCCCGTCCTAAAATTCTTCAGTTATCTTTATGGTGTCATGAGCCTGGAGCATCATCTTGGATATTCTAGACATTTTTCCTTCATCAAAGTCTCCTACAGACTGATACCGGGACTCCATCAAGGCATCATACTTACTGAGGACATAGTCCTCTGAGGCAAAGGTCTTGGTGGTGAAGGGATCAACTTGTGAAACCCTTCCAATGAATTCTTTGTACAAGTTTAAAGGATACAATACCATCACGATCTTCTATTTGAGGGTCGTAACCATCTGCTTTCTTACCTCAATTTTGAGGCAAAATCTGGAGTACTGGGCCCAGAGGAAATCGAACAGTTCCTCTCACAAAAATGCCACCTCAATAATAGCTTCTTCCTCGAAGCTTATTACTTCCTCCAATCATGTTCTCCACCCTTCATATTTTTCTATGTCCTGCTCCCAAAGGAAAATGACATCGTCTACCTGGTCCAAAAGATTACAGACTAGATACAAGTCTAGGAGTGTCACTTCTAAAATTTGCCTCACGGTCTTGATTTTCTCTGTGATACACCCATATCAAGAAAACACCTTCTTCTTCATGGTCCTAAGAGAATCTATGTCACCCTATGGAATCGATGGTCCAGAGGTGGAGGCTTCTGGATGGATCTTGGCCAGTGGCTTTGTAATCTCTGCTAGAAGTCTGAGGAGATTTTCATTTTTCTACCTTTCCTCCTTTAACTAATGTTCCTATTTGTCATATCAGGCTTCTACTACATTGGTGGCCTCTCTCAGTAGGTCTAACTCACCTTGCTTATCTCTCCTTCCCAGAGGCACCTTGTGATTGCATAATCTTCAACCCTTACTATTTATGCATTTGTATCTAGGGTAGGGGTTGCAACAACTGCAACAGTACTTCCTC
>MU222639.1:15278-33191 GCA_018584345.1 Thuja plicata
TATAATATTAATTTAAAAAAATTGATATAATGGAATCAAACTTTAAGATAATTTTTAATGGATAGAAACCAAAAACATAATCACATTTAAATTATTATATTAAAAGACATTGAATAAATATCTCATTAGTTTTTTTATTTTTTGGTGAATATATTTTTGTTATAATACTTTAAAATAAATATACATTTGGAAAAGTCCTTTCTTAACAACACAAATCAATATTTATAAATACTTTTTTTTTTTAAATAATAATAATGTAGAAATTTGTATTATACTATTTTAGAAGAGATATTGGAGATAGGTCAATAATAGGCAATCCACCACCATTGTTAGGTAGAGCAACTACTTTCATACCTTTATTTTATTTTTACTATTTAATTTTTAATAATAAAATTGTTTTACTATAATATTTTTTAAAAGAGATATAATATTGATTGAAAAAAAAAATAGATGGAATGGAATAAACTTCAAAGAATTTTAAATAGATTGAATAATTATATACTAAGAGATTTTTAATTAATAGTCATATAAAAGTACTAGTCATCAAGCTTTAGGTTCTACGTTGTAATCAAAATAATAGAGACAAAGTTGTTTAGCTAAATGCATTTCAAATTTAATCATATATAATTAAAGATTTTATGAAACAGTAAAATTAAGTCACTTAATGAAATATTGAAATGATTTAATTAAACAATTTTAAAATGAACATGGTAAAGAAACTAAGTAATTTTCATAACTAAATGAAAACTACAAACATAATGCAAGATAGCAAAAATGGTGTCAAGAATAAAAAGGATAAGCATATAAATTATTGTAAAGTTTAGATTGTCCATATGTACAATCTCACTAATACTCAACTTATCTATGAGATTGTTGGTCATGAACACCCTTGACACCATGACATGTACCTTCATAGCATAGTTACTGGACTCAAACTTGGCTCAGACTCAACAAGGGTTACCTGACTCAAGACTTGGGAATTGACAAATAAAACTTGGCAAAAACTCAACAAGACTCAGCAAAGTGGAAAACCCAAGAAATTTAGATATTTTTAAGGATTTAAAACTTGTTTTGTGCACCCTTTATTAAATAAACCTTAAAAACACAATAACATCATCAAACAAATGCTAATTTGATCACATACACAAGTTTACATCAATCACATAAGTATAAACTATAAACACAAATTGTAGCTTCAAGAAATAGCGCACCTGATATATAAATATTCTCAAATATATACAAAACTCATGAAAATGAAATCCATGGCATCAAATGTTCCAAATAAATATCAAAACAAAAATGACAAGTCTATGGCTCAGCCGCTCATAGCAAGAATCCTTCATACGAAGGCATCTAACATAAGTCCTAGATGATATAGCAACCATAATTTTATTTAAACTACAAATATGCAAAGATTTGCAACAAGGGATATGTATTATGTATATTTTTATTATCATGATATAAAACTGACCTTTTACTTGCCTAGACTTGTAGTTTGATGGGAGTTTGGGGGAACATCAAAACAAGGTTGAGGGTAGAACCCCTTGCTAATTTTGAGGGTGACAAAGAGAGGTAGAGGGATAGGACTAGATCTTGGATGAGAGAGGAGAGAGTGAGATAAAGAGAGTTAGAGAGACGAGATAGAGGAAGAGTGCTAGGGAGAGAGATAGGTCTAGAGTTCAAGGTAGATAAAGAGAGTCAAATAGAGAGAAGAAGATAATACTAATAGGAGCCCATTGATTATTAAAATTTGACTAAGTTTGAAAAGTTATAAGATCTTCTAAAACTTATAATGGGTGGCTGCAAGAAGTTGAGTCCCACTTTTAGGCAAAAAGTGGAAGTGTTTTCCCTATTTTTCAAATTTCATGAGGCTGACACTCTTTGCAAGCACTTTCATATCCAACACCATTGGTACATGTCATATTATCTCCGAAGTAACAACCAAATGAAAGAGACCATTAAGAACTTGCTTAAAATCACTAAGAAAACTATCAATGAATCTAGTTATGATTGGCAACTCCACATTAGTCCCCATATTTAGACCTACCATGCTAGCATCTACATACATTCCCATTCCACACCATATTCCTTAGTATTTTATATTGAGGTTATCTTGCTAACCAAGATCAAGCTCTCCCATCCTTACATATTTCACAATGTAATATCATCAAGGATGAGTATTAGTTTGCATTCTTACATGAGCTAGAGCTTCTTGATGAGAAGCATATTAGTGGCTTCAACCACATACAAGCTTATTGGAAACATCTCCACAAAAGTCACAACAAAAATACTAGAGATAGAGAGTTTTAGGCCGATGACTTAGTGCTTAAGGGAAACCAAACAAAAATTCAAAATTGAGAAAAGGAGAAATTGAGCCTAATTGGCTAGGCTCTTATGTGTTAACAGATAAGTATGCATTAGGAGAAAAATAATTGGCTTCTCTAGAAGGTCAAGCATTTAATAAAGTGTTGGTAAACAGATTGTTCTTCTTCACTTTAACTCCAAAATACCCAAATATTAAAGAAACAATCAAATACAACAGTTGGGAAATGTAAATGAATAACTAATTTCCCTCTGAATTTGAAGTTACAACTCCCTTAAATGAATGATTTTCAATGAATATGAATCTTTCCTAATCTAACAGGGGTATGTTCCTAACCTGAGAACAGAAGAGGCAAACCAAGCTAGGCCTAGACATGAACTAGCTCAGGCAGATCAAATTCAACTAAATCTAGCCAATCTTGAGATCTCAGTAATCATACGAGCTCTAAAAGATGGTAATTCAATGACAGAGAATGAAGATGCAAATACAAAACTAAGGATTAATGATAAAGTAATAATGAGTAGATCTATTTCATAGGAACATCTCCCAAACTTAGAATAACACCAGATTTCCCTCTAGTTAACTATATCAAATCATAATACAGAACTCTGGTTCAATCATAGACTGTAAATATAATTTCAAGGAAACATTCATATTGATAGAAAGATAAATGCAATTCAATGTAACAGTTAAATCAATGATATTCAGACATACATAAATTTGACTCAGCAAAGTTCCATTCTTCACACCAAAATTTAGCCGACCGTTTATTGATTTTGGAAATAGCACATATAGAGTTCTAGAGTTAGACCATTACAAAAAGGGTAACTGAAATAGTTCAAATTCTCTAACCAGAAATGATAAACAAATGTTTATTCGTCACAATATTTATCAAAATTTACTACAAGAGGGAATCTATCTATGCTTCATCTTTCTTCCCCTTGTCTAATTTAGCCCTATAGGCTGTGACAGCTGTAATGATTGGGATGAGCTCTTCGTGCCTAATGATGTGGACATTGGTATATCTGATGAGCTACTGGGAATGATCTTTGGACAGAAATTTAACAACTTCTACTCGATCCTTCAGCTCCTCCATAGCCTTGTAGATACATCCACTCAATTGCTGGAGATCTGGTACTTTATCCAAGCGGGAAGAAGATTTCTCTGCAAGTTTTTCCACATATTCTGAGAAGGATTTCTACATGTTGGTTATTCCAATCATTTCCTTTCCATGACCACTTGTCTGTGATTCCGTGTGGAGACCTTGAAGGAGTTTAAAATTTATATTATGTTCCTCTTTAATTTTGGCGTCTGTCTGGTGCAACCTTGCTTCAGCTTGGATGATCATCTCAGTCTTAAATTCTAGACTTTGGAGCCATACAATCAAAGGCTCATCTCCTTTCTACAAGATCTTGGCCTTTATTTCCTCCTTAGTCTTCATCTTCACTGCTACATGCAGTATTACTATGCATTCTTGACACTTCACTCTTTCCACCGTGAGAGTCTGCAAGATCTTGTCAATGCTATTTACCTCCTTTTACAACTTTAGGAGAGTATCACCTAACTTCTCAACAACCACAAGCCCTTTGGACCTGAGTCTCTTGAGCCAATTCCTACCAATTTTCCCAAAATGCCTATCCTCTTGCAACTTGGCAATGATAGCTTGATTCTCTGCAGCATTGGGATCGAAAGTGATTTGAGCACTAGGAACACTTGCAATTGGAGTGATGAGCTACCTGATGAAATTTGTCAACTCATTAACTTCTACTTTAAGTTGCACTTTAGCAGTCTTGAGTTCTTCGAGCTCTTCTTCAGTCACTACTTTGGTAGAATTCCACCAATCCACCTTGGTTTCATGACGAGCCAACCCCATATCAAATGACTACAAATGAAAATCAAAGGCAGTCATGTCCTCGAATCTGCCCTCCTTCGTAGGCTTGGCTGTTGCAGATTTCATTCTGAACAGTTGATTGATTGTATGTTTGTCATTGATGAAAACATATAATACACAACAGTACTTCTATATGTACTTATCCATATGATGACATGAAGACTTGCGTGGATAGATACATGTTGTTGACATGTTTATTATGCTATGTGTTGTTTCCTTTTCTTGCTGATATGAAAATATTCCTCAGAGGGTTCACTCTATTTATCCTTGACACTGACCAAGCACAGAGTAGAACAACAGAAACAAGGTCTTGGAACCTCCTACACTTTGAGCTCCATTAACTTGGGCGGGATTACCCTTTAAAACTTAGAATAATGAAATCACTAAATTATTCTAGTTTGTTATTGATGGAATTACCGGAACTGGTCACTATAACTTTTACTAAAATAGACCAGACTGAAAGTAAAGATTGATTTTAATAATGATAGTCATTTGAGTGAATGAAAAATAGACCAGTGCTCAATCCTAGGGCATGGAGTCATCTATGAATAGTTTTAACCAGCATGATTAAGGATAAAACTTAAGGCAATTACAGGATCTGATACAAACATAGATATACCTTGTATATCTATCTTAGTACACTTAGCCAAATTAATCCATCAAATTCATTTTCTACCCTGAACTTTATTGAAATATCTCTAAGGTTTTTTTTTATATTCTCTCCTTGAAAGAACCCTAGAAGTGTTTCATAATCTGCCTGACAGATATATAAATTGAAACATTCCTAGAACATTCAATTTAGACGAAATTCAGAATGCTAAAATGAAGACAGAAAAACCCATTAAATGCTTCAAAAACTGTGAACTGAATTTTATTCAAAAGTCATCATTACTTGCTACATTCAATAGACATTTCCCCAAAAAGACCTAATATATTGGTTCTTAGGACCAAGGTTTACAATTGTCTTAGTATTCCTCTTAAACATAAAAATGACCATCCCTTTCCCAGTAGTCTTGGAATCCTTTTATAGCATAAGGATGCAACAAGCTACCGACATACTGGGAAAGTTTACAAAACTTTTGCAACAACTTTGCAATGAACTAGAAACAAAATTTTGCAACTGAACACGGGTGGTAGCTTATTTACAAAGCATGAACAAGTTTTGTTTTTTGTGGCTTAACCATATTTCTTTCATCCTTTAAGCTTCGCCTCCCATCTGTTCACTTCTTTGATGGTGGGCCAATCAAAAGTATTCTCTTCTTCTAGTCTAGCCACAGCTTCCACCCACCTGGCATCCATGGCAGTTCTTGCCTCAGACACAAATTTGGCCATGTCTCTTTCAACTTTGCAAAAGCTATCAATCAGTTCATTGCAATATTCTGCATTTGTGTCCTTTTCCAGATGTAGCTTTATATCTTGATTTCCCAGTATGGCATCAAAACCAGATTCCCAATTTGATTGTGCTTTCAACACCCCTGTTTCCTCATAAATATTTGGGATCAATGGTGGACATTGATCACCAAACGGTTGCAACTTACTGTTTATCAAATCAGATTTGCCATTAAAAAAGGCAAAAGTATCATTCAACTTATTTACCATATCAATGGTATCTGTTACTTTTTCTGGGAAATCATCACTGTATAACATAGCTATTTTGAGTTTATCTAAAACTCTTTCCTTCCCTGACCAAAGTTTGAAGGCGGGCTCTAGGAAAACCATAGATTCTGTAGCTATCTTTGAGGCCTCTTGCAGGGATCCATATAATGTATATACTACATCAATTTTTTGCTTCAGAACTTCAATCCTGTGCTGCACTATGAGCAACATGACAGACATAGCATTCATGCCCTGTTCCTGTGATATATCCTTTGACTATGTTTCTGCCAATGCAGAGTCTTCCTTAGCACCTTTGACAACATCTGTCACAACATTGGCTGCCTGTTCAAGGATTGGAGTTCTTTCCTTTTTACTTTCTTCCAATTCTTCTTTTAATTTGGCAATCTCTTCTTCAAGTGTGTGGTTCTTGACCACCACTTCCTCATGTTTCTTTGCCAATGCCATCATTCGGCTAAAATTTGTCTCATACCTCTTTGATAGATTATCAACTTTTTCCAAGTTCATAAATGAAACCTGTGTCATTAACTGAGCTATCTCAATATCTGAAGTATTTTGTAGATTCCATATCATCCTGTCAGCTCTTTTCTCCTCTCTGATGGTCATGACCAAGGGTTTCTGTGTGGCCGGGGCTAATGACCATATTGCTAGGGTTTTGGATTTTGGGTCAAAACCTGATCCTTTTAAGACCTCATCCATTTCAAATTATGCTTTAAGTAAAGGATCTTCCTGCCTTCTAATTTGATCAATAATAAATGTGGACTGCAAGTCCCAACCAGGCATCACCATCACACCACTATTTTGTACTAGCAATCTGGCTTGTTCCACAGTGATTTGTTCAGTCTCAGGGTCATAATCCTGAAGTGTCTGTACAATTTGTTCATTTTTATCTATATTTTCCTCCTCTGTAGTTATCTCTTGTCTCAAGTTTTTCTATTTCAACTTAACCAAGAAAGATTTGAACTCTTGAGATTTTATGAATTCATCATCCTTCATGAACTCATTTTCCATCATGACCCTTTCATCATCTTTTTCAAATAAAACCATTTGGTTATCTCCTCGGCCCTCAACTTCTGGCTCCTTCTGTAATTGCCTTCTCAATTTCCTAAAATATTTACCATGCTCTAAGATCATGGCTTTCGCCATGCCTTTTCTATCTTGCATCATTTTATGCTCTGTCTTCTGTTTCTTCTTTGGTGGCTCTTTAGCTAAAGTAGCCTCTTCACCCGCTTCTTCTTCTTCATGTTGTTCTTCTCTTTGTTCTTCTTCTTCTTGATGTTCCTCTTGGTGCTCTTTATCATGCAAGGCAATTTGAATAGGGGATCCCTTGAATTGTGCATCTTCAGCACTGAATTGAGGTACTTGTGACATCAAAGTTTCATATGATTGTAACATCTTCTCTATCCTCTGGAAATATGGGAGATCAGGAAAGAAACCAGAGAATGAGTTATCTGATTCCTTCCATTCTGATTCTTCTCTTAGGAGGTCATTCCACTTTCTTCTCCTATCTTGAACTTCTTGTCTATTCAATTTATTTCTCACAATATCTTCATCATCCAATGGCTCATGGTCTCTGATCTTGTGCCAAGGAGTCATCCTTTTTAGGGTTGTTTGTACAAAATTCTCAAGATCACAGAATTTGGTGATTGCAGTAGACATTCTATATTTCTTTAAGAAGTCATTTATTGTATCAAACGTCTTCTTCCCAATAGAGACATCAAAACCCACCCATAATCTGCGGATAAAGGTTCCCTTCTTAAGCCCCTTCAAAAACTCCTTGTCTAACCAAGTAATTCGCCAGACAAATTCTAAGAAAGCAATCCTGGGAGGAACAAATTTAGGGAGAATGTGAGGAGGCTGAGTGCAGCCATATACTCTGATAATAGTTATGTAATCGAAGAAGAAGAAATCAGCCTAGTTGTGGGAGATGGGCCAATTAGTGACATACTCCCATGGTCTCAAAAATTTTCTAACCTCAAATGGAAGTCTGTGCCTGTCTGTACCCAACAAATCAAAAATTGGATCCACAATCCAGTTGCAAAAACATACAAATGAGGAATTGATAGAACCACTATCCCACACTGCAGTCCATCTTTGGATTGGTGCCTCTACACCATGTTCTGATACAAATAGCTCAAGCTCCTTATCCATTGATGCTCTGTTATAATATAGAATCATGTACATCAGATGAGAGTAATGTTTGAAATTGGGTGTGGGGTTATCTGATTGTATTTCTAACAATCCAGCATGGATAGCCTCAACTATGTAGCCAACATAATCGTAATCAGTGTTGACTTCTGGGTGCTGGATGTTCATTGCTATCATGAGTATCTCCTGATATATTTTAGAATCTCCATCAAGGCCTAGGACCCTACTCACACCATATACAGTGCATTTTACATAATGATGAAACAGAGATAGGTCAAAAGGTGGCTTGAAATTGTCTGGAATCTTCACCAGGTGCCTATCTACTCTGGGCATAAACTTAGGCATTTCATATTTTTTGATCAAATGCTCTCTCTTGACATAATCAACTTTAATTTTCTTTAAATCAATATCAGTGCATAATGCACAGGTAATTCCAAACACCTCAGCTACTGATCTTCTATCTATGGAGACTAGGGTTTCTTTATTCTTTTTCCTAATTACCCTAGCCACTGGGCAATTTTTTTTGCTAACTCCTTAATAAGACCAATATCAACATAGACGTCAGGCACAATTAATTTAGCCATATTAAAATCCCATGGATTGCAAATTGGGACTGGCTTGACCCTATTATTCCAAAAATAATGAAATAAAGTACTACCAGAGTAGTCTGGGGTTACCGGATTTCTGCATTGAGACAATTTATCGCTCCATTCTTCCCAATCTATGCTGTTTGTATTCAAAGTCCCAGGCAGCAACTTGACAAATTCTTCTGTATATTTCTTTGGTGCGACTTCCTTCTTCTTTCCAGACCCTTGTGAGGTAGTAGGAACAATATCTTGAATCATCCTTCTTCTTTGAATTTTACTGTCTCAAATACAAAACTCCAAACCAATAAGCTTCTTACTCTTCGCAGAAAAACTCAGAATGCAGAAATGAGAGCTGTACAGAATCAGACTCACTCATTTACACTTATAGCTATTAAGAACTGTGTCTTGTCAACTTGAAAGCCAAATTCCTACACTTGAACTGTCATGAAGATTTCATTATGTCATTAATGCTGCCATCAACTTGCACTATTTGATCCTAGCTGGAAGAGAGTGTACGCTTTTCTCCTATCTGGCACTCGTCAGCCTGAAACTAGCCAACATACTGCACTTTATTTAATTTTTGGAAAGGTTCTTGCGAGTGAGTGATGCATCCCTTTTATTCAACTGGTCGCATACTCGCCATCTATCCTCACTCCACTTTTCACCTTCTACGAGTGAGCGATGACCTAATTCTTGAACTTCATCTTATGTCTGTCGCATACTCACTATCTTTTTATGCTTTGCTTTTGGGTTCATGCGAGCTAGCGATGTTACCTTCACCTTTAACCTGTCGCACCCTCACTAGTTAAAATTTCACATCACCTAAATCTTATCTTTCAGTTATTCCATAATCGCACACTCGTTGGCTGTTTAAACTATAACTTTTGGATATGAGCGGGTGAGTGACTTTCATTTCTTTACCATATACTTTATCTGGTTGCTCACTCGCACTACGGAATACTCCAGCTTTCACCTTCTGCGCGAGTGAGCGATGGCATCTGTTTGTTTTCTCAGTCGCAGACTCGCGAGCCTGAAAACTTCACTTTATCACTGACTGCGAGTGCGCGATTGTGCACCTTCTTTCTTTAGTTGCCTACTCGCTAACCCTTTTCCTTTCATCTTTACTGATTGGCGACTGAGCGATGTCTTTCTTCTTTTAATTCATCGCACCCTCGCGGGTTCACTTTTGATCACCTCAAAGAATCAGCGAGTGAGCAAGGCGATGAATGGTCCCTTAGTCACTCAGTCGCATTTCTCTTAAGAATTTTGAAGAATGCTTCTGCGATCAAGCGATGAATCTTCAAATTGGTACTTTATACATTTACCGCACACTCGCACTGCAAAATACAAGTGAGTTAGAACTTAAGCGAGTGGGCGACCTCTAGAACATGAGTTCGTCGCGCAGTCGCAAACTTGTGACATAGACATAAAACCTGATGCGGGTATGCGACTGTTTCATTTTTAACAAGGCTCGCTCTGTTGCGAAGCATGATATGGATAGCAAAACTTTACAGCGACTGCGTGACATACAAAATTTTAACTCGTCGCTGACTCGCTGGTTCAATACTTCATACAGTTAACTCTTAGCGAGTGAGCGATAAATTTAACCATTCTTAGCCCGCTCAATCGCTAACTTATAACCCAAATTTCACAAGATATCACGATTGCGTGATTTACATTCTAAAACATTGAGCCCGCTCACTCGCACACAAATCATAACTTGACATAAGCTCATCGCGATTGCGCGATTCTCTTTTACTGATGAATCATTGCCCACTCGCACAACTTAGAGACATGTTAAAAAGACCGACGTGACAAAGCGACCACACTTAAACAGAATTTCAAAAGAGGTTTTGACCTCTTTTGCGTGGCAAAGCATAGGAGTTTAAACCAATAAAGCCCGGGAAAAGCAAAGGCTAAGAAATTTCAAAGAAAATAATGCATTGCTAACAATGGCTCCGACTGGGAAAAGATAATTGTAAAATTGTCATTAGAAGCCAGACCTCTGGGGAACAGACCGCAAACCTAAACAAAACTGTACAGGAGCACACAAAACCCACACAAAAACAAGGAAAACTAAACTAACGTGCATGGAACAAAGGAAACTACGAGAAATAATGTTTCAAGAATTGTCCATGCACTGGAAATTCCTGTATCTCACCATTTGGATCTTCCAAGAAATAAGAATCCTGACCATGAAATTCCTGGATTACAAATGGGCCCATCCATAGTGATTCGAATTTGCCATGCTTTCCTTTCTCTTCTTTTCTGGCATTCCATTGTAACACCAGATCATTTATCTAGAATTTTCTTTCAATTGTCCTTTTATCAAACAGGTATTTAGATTGTTGCTGCAACTTCAGGTTTCTTTTGTGAGCTTCTTCTCTTATCTCTTCCAATTCCATCAATTGATCCATTCTTTCCATCATAGGTTCTGGATTTTCCAAATCTTCTTCCAGCAGAAATTTGTATACTGGTAATAGATTGTTCAAAGGCAACCTTGCCTAACTTCCATAAACCATTTCAAAAGGGGAAACCCCTATGGCCCTTTTTATCGTTACTCTGTCAACCCATAAGGCTAATTTTAATTTTGAATGCCAAGATTTCTTATTTTTATCCTAAATCCTCTTAATGATTTTCATAACACTTTTATTACTAGACTCAGCCTGTCCATTTGATTGAGGATGATATGGTGAGGAGTAAGATAAAATAATGCCATATTCTTCATAGAAATCCCTAAATTCCTCAGACCTAAAACACATGGCATTGTCCATAATTAGCTTAGTGGGCACACCAAATCTAGTTAGAATGTTATCCATAAAAAAATCCATTACTATCCTGCTAGTTGCCCTCTTTGTTGGAATTGCTTCTATCCATTTGGTGAAGTAGTCTGTAGCCACAAGAATCCAACTATGGCGCCCACTAGATTTTTCTGTAAATTCACCAATAAAGTCCAAACCCCACTGGGTAAAAGGAGCTTCAATAGTCATAGGATTTAGAGGTAATGCTCCTGCAAATTTCATTTTAGCAGAAAACCTTTGGCATGGTTCACACTTTCGTATAAATATTTGAGTATCTCTGAAAAGACACGGCCAGTAAAATCTAGCTCTAATTATCTTGTGAGCTGTAGTTTTGGCAGAATAATGCCCACCACATGCACCACTATGCAATTCACTTAAAACCTTTTCAAACCGTGATTTATCTAAGCATAATAACAAAATCCCATCCTTATTTTTCCAAAACAAATTGCCTTGTATTAAGACATACCTCTGGGCTTGCAATCTCAAAGTCCTCTTCTGATTTTCTGGCATATGTTCTAGACATTTTGCATTTTTTAGGACAAACACAATATCAGTATACAATGATTGCAATTCTATGCTAGTAAGATTCATGTTTATAGTTTGTTTGTCACTTTCTTGGGCTGACTCCATATTTGTATGAGTCATTAACTTAGCCAAACCCAAACCTCTCACCAGTTTAGTAACCTGAATTTCCAAATTGAATTCTTGGATCCTACTAATCCATCTGCACCTCTTTCCAGTAACTTCAAATTGAGATAGTATGTCTTTTACTGTGGCATGTGGTACATAAGCAATTATTTTTGCACAAACAAGATAAGGTCTAAAAATCTTGACAGCCTTAACCAATGCATATGCCTATTTCTCCATTATCTCATAGTTGAGTTCAGCTGCTTGTAAAGATTTACTAAAAAATGCTATAGGGTGTTCAAAACCTTCATCATCTTTCTGCAAAAGAACTGCAGCAATTGTATGAAATGAGGCAAATGAAAATATGGAGAAAGGCTTTTCATAATTTGGAGATCTTAGTACAGGAGCCTGTTGAATTGCCACTTTTCTCTCATCAAAGGCTAATTGATCATTTTCATCCCATTTAAACTTTGCATCCTTTTTCAACAATTTAACAATGGGTTTTACAATTTCAGCAAAATTTGCAATAAATCTCCTAACAAAATTTATCTTTCCGAGGAAAGACTGAACTCCTTTAATATTCTTTGATGGCAATACCTTGTTAATGGCCTCCACTCTTTCAGGATCAATTCTGACACCTTCCTTAGATACTATATGTCCCAATAATTTACCTTCAGTCACACCAAAGTGACATTTCTTTGGATTGAGAGAAATCCCATACTCTAAAACTCTGGCAAAAATCTTTTCCAGATTTTTGCAATGATCATCAGCCTTTTGGGAATATGCAGTTAGATCATCTTGATATACCACCATAATAATATTTATAAATTCCTTGAAAGCCATGTCCATAGCTCTTTGGAAGGTATCCCCTGCATTCCTCAGGCCAAATGGCATCCTTACATAGACATAGGCACCCCATGGGGTGGTGAAGGTTGTTTTGAATTGCTCTGATTCTTGAACCAGCACTTGGTTATATCCATAAAAACCATCCATCATGGATAACAGATCACAACCAGTTACCCTCTGCAACATAGCCTCCATATTTGGCAAAGAATAATTATATTTTAATGAGGCCACGTTAAGATTTCTAAAATCAACACAGAGCCTAATAGCCCCATTTTTGTTTCTGACAGGGACTAGATTAGACACCCAAGAAGAATGCCTAATTGGTTTTATGATTCCAGCTTCTCTGAGTTTTGCCAATTCTTGTTGCATTTTGGGGGCCAATAAAGGGTTGATTGGTCTCTGCTTCTGTCTGAAAGGCTTAATATCATCTTTTAATGGAATTTCATGTTGAAATAAATCTTCTCTGTAAGCCTTAAGGTCTTCATAAGACCAAGAAAAAACATGCTTGAATCTTTTAAGCAGACTAATCAAATTAGTCCTCACATGAGGAGCCAATTTCTTTCCAATGTACACAATCTTGGGGTTACATTCTAATCCCAAATTTATCTCCTCAAAATCATCCAACTTGGTGGGGGACTTGTGGCACACATGACTATCATTATCAGTAAACAATCCTTCTAATTGAGTCGATCCCTTAGGGATTTCATTTGTTTGTAATTGCAAAATTTCATTACCAAAAATAGTTTCTTTCCCATCAATGATTTCTATCAGATTATTAAAATCAATGACCTGACTATCATAGTTATCCACACACTAAATGAAGTTTAGAGTGTCCTCATCACTCTCAAAAACTTTCCAATTATATACATTATCAGGGATTATAGGCCTGGTCTTAGTTTCCACAATAGATATCCCGGTTAATGTTAAATCATCATTTTTCAAAGCTATATTAGCAAGAAAATATGCCATGATATTTTTAGATCTCTCTATCCATTCAATGGAAAATGCATAAAAAAAATCAATACTATCCCACACAACATGCTTGTATTGTTTCAAATTATCATTTTGGCAGCATATTTTGCTCTAATTTGGGAAATAGCTAGCTCTGAATCACCAAAAACTCTCAATAATTTTATGCCATGCTTCATTGCTATTTCTAATCCCAACAATAATGCTTCATATTCAGCATTGTTATTTGTACACTAAAATGACAACAGGAAGGAATATTTGAAGGTAATACCTGAGGGAGATACAAATAAAACACCAGCTCCTGACCCCTCTTTGGAGCATGCTCCGTCAAAATACATCTGCCAGAGCCCTTGTTGTTGCAACTTCAATTCATCTATGATGGGATCTATATTTTTCAATTATGGTTGAATTTCTTCCACTTTGAAATTGTTTATGTCCACGTCCACACAACAATTTAACATACTAGGCTAAACCTTTTCAACATAAACAGGAGATCTAGGTTCCCTTAGCAATTTGGCCTCTTTTCCATTAACAAAAATGGTAGCAAAAGATAAATCCAATTGTACATGTCCTCTAATGGCCGCAGCACATTGTCTTGATAAGAGCATACCATAATGGGGTGGTGAATCCACCACCACAACATCTATCTTAAACGTAACTTCAGGATAAGCAGTAATTTTCACCTCCAATCCATGCAAAGTTCCTATTATAGGTACTTCCTTGTTTTCCATGGCATAGCATTTACCACAAGTAGTATCCACATCTAAACCCAATTGTTTCATAACAGTGTAAGTCATCACATTAGCAGCGGCCCCTGAATCCATCATACAATTTTTTAACAACATATTGTTTGTGAGCAATGTAACATAAAAAGGATCAATCTGATATGGCTCTTGAATGACTATATTTCCTAAACAAATTGGGATTCTATCCTTCTCTTCACACTCATTTTTCAGTTCATCTCTCAAAACAACATTGTTAGGTGAAACAGGTAAGTCAGAGAGTAATGAAAATGCCGCCTCCCTATGTTCCTTAATTTTAAACATTTCAATCAAAGGAACAGAGACTTTCATTTGAGATAAAGCTTGCTTCATATTAAAATTTGGGAGAACTATGTTATCATCAAGATGCACCTTGCCTATACTTTCTTTCAATAGCTTTGTTTGGCGGTCATGAGTAGGGGTCACTTTATTTCCTTTAGTCGAGGTATCTTTCTTTTGTGTAATTTCTTCACCTATAACTTCTGTAATGATAGGCGAGTCAAGTTGTTTCCCATCTTGATCAATTTTTCTATGCCTGAGCTGATATGAACTTCTTGCTTGTGTTACAGCAGCAATGGTGAAAAATCTTATCTCTTCCTCATTAGGCATTCCAAATGGGGATTGCCTTGCTTTAGCGCTAGTATTTTTCACTGCAATTGGGATCTCTTCGTTTGATTCTTCTTCTGAACTACCATTATCATATTCAATAGTGAGTGCACACATATTTACTGTAGGTTTCTTCTCGCCTTGATCTTCTTGTGTTCCAATGTTTTCATGTTGATCCAATAAGCCTAGAGCTACTGCACATTGATATGGGGAATGGGGCATATTGCAAGCCATACACCAAGGAGTGTTTTCCACATTATGGGCACTGTTGTTTTTTAATGGGTCGGGAATCTCTTTGTTTTTGGGATCATTACGTTCCTCTGACATAGGTTTCCCATCCTTCCACTGAGTCTTATAAGGGAAATCTTGAAGTCTATAAGGTTTATCCTACCTTTGGAACTGTGGTCTATTATTTTGAAATCCTTTCTCATTCTTATCCACCTTGGCAGCAAGATCTTTCACTATAGTTACCAATGCATCCATTTTATCTTCTTCCCTGGGGCTCTTATGTGGCTGTGTTTTTTATTCCTTCCACAGCCTATTGTCATCCCATTTACCAAGCTTGCCAAACGCCCTTTTGTTGCTTTCTATGTTTATAGCCAACTTATATGCTTCTCTCATAGTTTGAGGGTCTTTGTCCCTTAGTAGATAGGCTGTCTTTCCATCCAGAGCATTACAATAAGTAGTAACACACACATTTTCATCCAATCTTAATACTTGAAACAGCTTGTACATAGCCTTCTGAAATCTTACATTAAATTCAGCAATGCCTTCATTAGTGTATTTTTTTAGGCTATTGAATTCATTCAGCATAAAACCAGAATTTATCTTGTCACCATATTGCTCTTTGAAACTTCTAACAAATTCATCCCAAGAATAAATACTATGATCAGGCAAACCCCGGTACCAATCTCTTGCGTCCTTAGTCAAGGATTGCACATATTCTGGCCAACATTCTGTGTGATATTTCTATTGTTCTGACCAATGCCCATATTGTGGAGGCTAATATTTCTACTAGGCCCACTCATTCCTGACTGTGATACAACCCCTTGGGTTGCACTATTTGTCTGGATGTTTGTATTGGCATTGTTGGTATGAACAGTAGAATTGAATATAGGGATGGTCTGGTTAGTAGTATTACTTGTCACATTGGGATTGGTCATGGAATTTAGGAAGGCAATCCTATTCTTCATCTCTGCAGCAGCAGCTTCCAACTCAGCTTTTTCCAGCTATTTTGCAATGTCATCTTTGGCTTTTCTTGCCCTTTCTAATTCCATATTAAGTTAAAATACATCTTGAGACACACCCTCTTCAATTTTAGGTTGAGAAAAACTAACCCCAGTAATATTTTGTTTTCCTTTGTCAATATTTGTGTGTCTAAGATTAGTTGCTGATACATTTTGTGTTACTATCTGAGGCTCGAGGGATTTCTGACTCTCAAAGTTAGCAATTTGTGTCATTATAGGACCTGTATCCTTGGGTTTACCCTCCTTGATAAAATACTCTCTTTCATGGCATTCTTTTCTCAGGGTGTTTACGTCTCCAAAAAGCTCCTTATTCAAACCACGAAATCCTTCTTTTGCACCCTGAGCTGCCAACTTCAATTGAGCAACTCGCTTTTTTAAGGTTTCCCTTTCATTAATAGCATTTATAACCTCTTCTTCTCTTGCTTCATCATTCCTTTGCTTGATAAGCAATAGTTCATCCAATTCCTTCCTTAAAAGGTTATTATCCCTGAGGACCTCCTCAATGTCAGAACTAGAAGAATCATATATATTCACTTGGTTTTCTAGCTTTTTCTCTTCAACCCTCTCATAGGGAATCTCCTCAAAGTAGGAGGATGCTTCCCCCTTTTCTTGGAACATATTTTTTTGTCTAGGGTTGAATATGTCCTCAAAGTAACCAATTGTATTAGATTCAGGATTAAGGGGTTTATTAATCTCTTTCTCAAGAACAGTATCTAATGATTGGCCTAGGCCCACTGACTTAGGTTTCCACGACGCATTATTGAAGGATTCCCCTTTTCTCGAGTGGTTTCTTTTTGGATTTTTGGAACTACTACTTTCTAATGTTGCCTGAGATTGATTCTTTGTGTTTGCTTTTGTATTCCTCATTATACTTGAAATGAATGTTTACACACTTAATCTACTTGTACTCCCCTGGGAAATACTATAACCAATAATCGGAGTCGCCACCCAAATCTTTGGGAAAATTAGGATTCACCTTTTGACAATGATATTCGAGGACATATAAAATGAAAATACACAATATGTGATTTCATAAACTGGACTTTAAAGTATCTATATTATGGAATTTTTTTTTTAGACTAACCTTTCATGCCTTCCATGATAAAATTCCCCAGTAGAGTCGCCATTTTCTATTGTTTCCTTTTCTTGCTGATATGAAAATATTCCTCAGAGGGTTCACTCTATTTATCCCTGACACTGACCAAGCACAGAGTAGAACAACAGAAACAAGGTCTTGGAACCTCCTACACTTTGAGCTCCATTAACTCGGGCGGGATTACCCTTTAAAACTTAGAATAATGAAATCACTAAATTATTCTAGTTTGTTATTGATGGAATTACCGGAACTGGTCACTGTAACTTTTAGTAAAATAGACCAGACTGAAAGTAAAGATTGATTTTAATAATGATAGTCATTTGAGTGAATGAAAAATAGACCAGTGCTCAATCCTAGGGCATGGAGTCATCTATGAATAGTTTTAACCAGCATGATT
>MU222639.1:36573-52483 GCA_018584345.1 Thuja plicata
TCGATTAGTTAGTTCTATTTATTTGTGTCATAAAGCTTCCTTCCTTTGATATTTTTTTTTAATGGAGAAACATGCTTCTTGATAATGGATTGGGACTTCTAAATTATCAAAATTTAGGGTACCACCAGAGTCATCCATGATATTGTGATGGAAGAAGCTAAAGAGCAAAGTCCAAGACCAACATCAAATGTTACATCAACTTTCAACCCTACTCAAACTAGCTCAACTACATCAACTAAGGGAAAAGAAAAGATGAGTTATGAGGGTTCAAATTCAAATGATAATTCAATCAAGACCTCAACATTGAGGATGGAAACTTCAAAACCCACTAAGGATGAAAGAGAACAAGATAAGAAAGATCATTATCAAAAGATGAGTGACATGATGAACCAATTTGAGAAACAATGCAAAATTCACTCAAAAGGGGTAGGGGAATATTTCATTTCCCTATTTGATTTACCTACATCTCCAAGGACACATGGAACACCATCCAAAGATCATCAACCCCATAAGTATAACTCTCATTTTGTGAGAGAGTGTGACAAACAAGCAATGGAAATAGAGGATAATGAAGTTTTGCAATGGCTTTACAAAGAGGAGGATAATTCAGCTAGTCTCAATGAAAGGGCGCAACATATCAACATCCAAAATGATCAATATGGAAAAGGATTTGAAATCATGAAGAAAATGGGGTATAAGAGAAGAGGACCCTTAGGAGTTTGACATAGGGGATTGTTAGAACCTATTGAACCAATATGGAGAGAAAAAGAAGAAAAAGTCGGCATAGGTTTTCAACATAAAGGAGAAAGTTCAAGTCCCATGCATGATTTTCATGCACATATTCATATGGTAGGTTCTGAAAGTGAAGATGATTCTAGGGATTATGAGTGGGATTCTTTGTCTAAAGAATCTTGTCATGACATAGAGGTTGATACCATTCACACTTATGCAACTCCTCCTAAAGTTGAGAATCAAGAACATGTGACCGAAAGTTCAAATTCAACTCAAACATCAAGTGAACCTCAACAAGTTAATGTAGAAAAAGAACCTCCTTACACTCAATGGGTAGGTGAACCTTGGGTACCTTCATGGGTGGGATATTCTAACCTATTGTTTAATCCACATTCTTTCTTTCCCATGGAAATCTTAGAGGACTCTAGTGAAGAGGATTTTAATCCTTCTTCCATGGACCATCTTGAAGAGGCACATGTCATAGACCTTGACGATACAATGTATGAACCATCAAATGAATTCATGTCCTTAAATCCTTCAAATGAAATCCCATCCAATGAATACTTGTCCTTAATACACCCAAAACGTATTTATTGGGATCTTTCCGAGCCAAATGACTTACTATACTTCCAAATGACAATGCAATGGCCTTATACCTCAATGCGGTTGAACCAACTTATTCCATAAATGAATTCACTATAGACATGATGATAGGGGTAGGTGTTCAACCTCTTAATCCAAAAAATGAAAATAAAATATACAAAAAAATGAGAAGGTCTAGTGAAAACCACCATGTGGCAGTACTAGACCCAAAAAAAGTAAAAATAAAGGATGTTTCCGAAGGTGAAAACCTAACTATGGCATCTAAGGAAGATAGGTTAGACACCTTACCAGCTCATGAAGATGAAAGATCACCTATACTTATTGAACCCACAACAAAGGTTAACATTGGAACTGAAGAGGATTCTAAATTTATTCACTTGGCAACATCTTTGAGTCCTTTGGAGAGAAAAGAGTATCGAACTGTTTCAAGAAAAATAAGTCAACTTTGCATGGTCATATGCTGACATGCCTAGATTAGATCCAAGTTTCATAATGCATCATTTGAATGTGAAACCCAGGGTTAAGCCTGTCAAGCAGAAGTTGAGAAAGATGCATCCACATGTAGCCCTTTTAGTCAAAGCAGAATTGGAAAAACTACTCAAGGTGGGATTTATAAGAGTAATTGCGTATGCTGAATCGATCTCCAACATTATACTAGTTACCAAACATGATAAATCCATAAGATTTTGCATGGATTTCAGAGATTTAAACCTTTCTTGTCCAAAGGATGACTTTCTACTACCAAGAATTGATGCTATTGTGGATCTCACTGCAGGTCATTCTATGTTTTCACTTGTGGATGTATTTAGTGGGTATAATCAAATCTGCATTGCACCTGAGGATCAAGAGAAGATAGCATTTACATTCCCATGGGGTACTTTTTTTTGGAACATAATGCCCTTCAATCTCAAAAATGCTAGAGCCACTTATCAAAGAGCAATGACTACCATTTTCCATGACATGATGCACACCTTTATGGAAGATTATGTGGATGAAAATAATTTAAGAACAAAGATGTTGATGAACTTTGTGACACATTCCATATTACAAATTACTCTTCATCCATTTACCATCCCCAAGGTAATGGACAAGTATAAGCTACCAATAAGAATATCCTCAAAATCCTTAAAAGATTAGTTGGCAAGTCACGAAGAGATTGGCATCTTCAAATCAATCCAGCATTATGGGCCTATGGAACTAGTATTTTCACCTCGACAGGAGCTACACCTTTTTCATTGGTTTATGGGGCTGAAGTTGTTCTACCTTTAGAAGTTGAAATACCATCCCTAAGAGTTTCATTGCATGGATTAATCATGGATGAAGATTATAGAGTTTCCTGACTTCAACAATTGGAGATGTTAGAGGAACACCAAACTCAAGCTTGTGATCATTTGAAAGTGTATCAAAATTGAATTTCAAGGAACTATAACAAGCATATTAAACCAAGAAAATTTCAAGTGGGAGATCTAGTGTTAAGAGAGAATCCAAAAATTCAGGTTGATAGAGAAAAGAAAGGAAAGTGGGAAGCAAATTGGCTTGGTCCTTTTGTCATTGTTTCTTCTTTTGGAATGGGGACCTACAAATTGGCTGATTGTGATGGTGATGAATTGCAAGAACCTATCAATAGCATTCATCTTAAGAAGTTTCATACCTGATCAGATGAAAGAGTATCAGAATAAAGAGTATCAATTGAGAGTATTAGATGAGTCAGCATCAACTTTGTACATGGAAAAATTCAAAATACAAAAAATCAAAAAAAGGCAAAAATACAAAAAAATCAGAAAGTTCAAAAGACAAAAACAATTGAAAAAGCAGAAATTCAGAAAAAGGAGAAAATTGAGCATGAAGAAATTAAAAACATTTGAAAAATAAAAAAAATGTTGTCTTGGTGAAGACCTAGCAAATAGGTGCCTTGATGATTAAAAACAATTTTTAAAAAAAATCAAAAAAATGGAAAAAGAGAAAAGTGCCTTCGTGAAAACCTAGCAATAGGTGCCTTGGTAGCAAAAAAGGCAAAAAAAAGAAAGAGAAAAAGAGCAATAATCCCAAAAGGTGAAAACCGGGAAACAGGTTCCTTTTGTCCCTTAGGTCTTTCCTAGTTGCATGTGTACATATTGCATTTTATCATCTCATTTGTCTATATTCTCATTGCATCCATCATTTGTGCATAGTGCTAGTCAAGTCTCAAAGCTGCATTTTTGTCGCATTCTAGGTTTAGTTGCCCAAAGTTTCACATTGATCATATTTCTCACTTGGGGGTACACATCATGGATTTTTGGTACCAAACAGATTCAATAGTGCAACATTTTGGTCACACATCAGAAGCATATTTTTAGATTTAGAGGAGAAAGATACTTTGGAACCTTTGATGGATATCATTGTTCAATCCTAAATAGTTTGATTCGATAACATGATCCTTGACCTTCATTGACTTATTTTATCAAGATTAAAAATTGACAAACCCTAAATGATCAGAATGTTTGGAGTTCTTATTTGAAAATCTTGATACATTTTACAAACACTTGGAAACTTTTGATGATTTTCATTGACCTTTTTCGAGTCATGTTCTTTTTAGCTAATCAATGATTTTTCGACTAGATTGGTGATGATGAAGACATGATGTTTTCTTAAACTTCTATGTGACTATTTTGAGGAAGATCCTTTAACTGGCATGAATTAGTCTGAAGACATGGTCATCAAAGAACCATTGAGGACATTCATATAGGAAGAAGGGTTAACCTTTGTTTGTTTACGCAAAAGGATACCTTGGCTATTTAGATCTTCAATATCTTAATACCAACATCCACTTGCAACATTGAATATGATTAAACCGGTATTCATATTCTCATAGTTGGTCATTCAACTAGTGAGAGTTGTACTAGTTTCCTAAAAAAGGTTACCAAATGAGATGAAAGTCATATTCATATTCTTATGGTCACAGTGGCACCAGTAAGGATTGTATGGACTCCTAGTTCCACAATTCTCAATGATGAAAATATATCTTTGTTTGCATTTCTTTCGCAAACCTCAAGGACAATTAGTTGCATTGCATCTTCATGTTAGATTAATTGCATTTTAAGTTAGATTAAAATGGCTTGTATTTCTATCATTTTTCCAAAGTTTAATGGGGTTAATTAATGGGGTTTCATCAATTTAATGGTTTCAAATCATCCATATGAGATTGTCTTTTGCATTCATAAAGCATTAATCATTATTCATTATATCTTCATATCAAGAGAAAAAGAAAAGAAAAGAAACATTAATCATTAGTCATTGATCCAAATCATCTAGAATTGCATCATACATAAAGTTACATACATCCAAAAAACCAAAAAGAAATTTGCATCCATTTATCTTTGTACTAAGTATTACATCCATATCATTGCATTGCATAATTCATATATCCAATTAAATCAGGAAAGCATATAGAATAAATTGCATTAACATAATTTACATCCATCTATCTATGTCATAACCTAAGACATTGCATCCATAGCATAATAGAACTAAAAGCATCATAGCATCATATAGCTGTGCATAAAAGATAATCTCATAACAACATCATCAAAGGGGAATAAAAGATCATCATAAATAAATGTCCATCATCAAATGTCTATAACTAATATGTATATCAAAGATACAATCAAAGTCCTGATCAACAATCAAATGATACGTCATATGCAATATCTGGATATCCTAGATCCCAATCTGTCTCATAACCCAGTAGGGGCACCTGATCCATCTCCAGCGATACCTATACCTGAACCTCCTACTCCATTGGGATCTCTGTCCCCTGATCTACCCTATGTAGAAGGTGGTGCCTAACAAGTGCTCGCACTGGTAGGTAACTGAGCTAATGTAGTCAAAAACTGCTGCAACATAGTAGAAACCTGATCTAATCGTATAGTAACTACTGTCATCCCTGCCTGTAAACCTCAAACATCCTAAACTAAGCCATCCACAATGGGAAGAATTGGAGGTGCCTATGATGCTGGAGGGGCCTAAGGTGCCTGTGGTGCTAAAGAAATGTATGGTATCACCGGTGCTGAACTACTCTGAGGATCAACCTATCTTGAAGGTGATAGAGGTCTTTGTGGACTCTGTGTCTGTAAATCCTATGCTTGTCCTGGAACCTATTTAGTTACCTGGACTCATCTATGTCTCTAACTAGCCCACTCTACACCAAATCTAACATAAGCCTATCTCTAAGGTACCTGTTTCTACACTAGCCTCTGTCTAGGCTATGTAAATCCACCACCACGTCCCCTAGCATGACCACTCTGCATCTGAGGTCCTGCAACTCTAGGTCTCCTAGCAATAGGTGCTCTCTGAACTCTCTGTCTCTGAGGTCTCCTGTCATCTCCATCTCCATCTTCATCATCTTCATCATCATTAGAAAGCTCATCAACATTAAGAATAGGCTCTGCTGGATCTGTGAATCTAACAAAGCGATGTCGTAAGAACCACTCTCAATACTCAGTAGACATCCCTGCATCACCTACATGCGTCATCATATCCCACCTAATATATCCAAGCTGATCAATCTATGAACAAGAAAACTGATAATCAACCTGAGGTCCCCACATGGATCACTCTGCTTGTACCATAGCATAAAGTGTCATACCCTGGGGCATGTCCTATACCCAGCCGTACTAATGGAGCACTCTCCTAAAGCAAAATATCTTGATACATAGTGGTGACCGACCAATCATCCACCGAGGAGAAAAAATATAAGGTAACTCATCATCATCCTCTCACCAACTCTTGCAGAGTAGATATGGTCTCCATATGACCTGATCAATGTCATCAATAGTCCATCGCCAAAACTCAACCTTTCCCAGATGATGATGGATAACCATGCCATCATAAAAAAATGCATACGGATACCCTTGAGCCTGCACTCATGCTAAGACTGGTCTGGTGATAGGGATATGCTTCCAAGTCCATACCTGTAACAAAACTACACCTCCTGAGAGAGATGCATTGCACCTATATACAACCTCATGTAAGTCATGATATAGCTGGGCCAATACGCAAGAACCCCAGTCGAATCTCTGAGGATGTGCAATCAAATCCTCCAGTATATGGCCCCATCCAACCGTGAAGCCACAACCTCTCCTATCTAGAAGTAGTAATCCTCTGATAACTACTCCTAACAATGCTGGAAAAGTAGGAAATGAAGCAAACTGTGCCCAAGTAATGCAATTAGTAGCAATAGTGTTGTCTCCAAACATTAGTCTACATATATTGCTATCATAAACTGAATCATAATATACCCGTTCTCCATGATTCAAGATCCTCAGCAATCTGTATACATCCTCGGGCATGATAGTCATCTTGCTGAGAGGTAGATGGAACGTGTTATGGTTAGAGTGCCATCACTCTGCCATAGCTATCAAAACACCTCGGTTCAACTGAAACCAAGGGAGATCGAGAAGGAAACTGAAAGCACATGTCTCGATCATCTATCGCTTAGGAGGCGTCAGCTCATCAACCAAATCAAAAATCCAGGATACAACACCTTGTCCTCACAACTTACGGTAATGTTCCTACATTTTGAAACAAGGTGAATCATATTAGTCTTTCTATTGAGGGATCATTTTAAGTCAATCAAACACATTAAATCTATCCTTTCTCTATTTTGAGCGCATCAACCTATTGTTCCTAACCTCTAGATCTTGAGAGGGGATAAATTTGGAATCATTTTAATCAATCTGATTGGCATATCAAACATTCATCAATATGAGTTTTCTAATATCCTAAACACTAAGTGACATTATGGACGTACATTTTCTAGCTTGGAATTCAAGTGAGTTATCTGGACGATCGATCAAAGGCAATTCATCTATTTTTATCTCACTTTCTCAATCTTTATGGTAAGCGGCACTAAAGTAAGTGTACACATATTTTTAAGCCCCGTGGCATTAAAAATCTTATACATGACACTTTAATCATCGAAGAAAGTGCTTTGCATAATAGGCGGCCTTTTAAAGTCCTACGCGACTTTTTAAGTTTCCTAGGCAGCCTTTAAATTATAGGGGTTCCTTGGCAGAGTTTAACTAATTAGGTTGCAAATTTTAACCTAATTCCTAGGTGACTGTGGATTTCTCCTATGCAGCTCTTAAATGTGTGGAGGTGGCTTTTCCCTACCTTAGGCAATTTTTTAACTATCCTACATGGAATTTAACAAAATTATATCTAAAAAGCATTAAAAATATGCAATAAATGCTATTTTAATGGGCAATAAATGCACTAGGAAGGTTTAAACCACTCACTAGAGGCCCATAGTCAGGAGGTCTCTAATATCGGCATGCTCACTCGAACCAATGCTCTCGAATAGGGACCACCATTGCTATCAAATGTCACAGAATCAAAGCAAATTCTCAATAATAAAACGTGAAAATGAATAGTAAATTTGGGTTTTTCATACTATTTAAGCTATTTGACCCTAATTTTGTGAGATTTTTGACCCAGATAGACCAAATTTGCATATTCTACACACTGGGGCATTTTTTGACATATTTTCTACATCATTGTTTATCAGAAATGCAATCATCTTGGATCTATTCTTCATCAATATACATCAAATTTTTCACATCTGCGATCAAAATACTTTCATTTCTCAGGGGGCATCATCATATCATCGAATCAGGATTCTCCATCACATCTTGCATCAAATCTGGGGCATTAAAAATAAAAACTTTATCAGTGGGGCATTGTGCATCAAGTTTCATATCAGAGTTTCGCATCAGGGTTTCACATCAGGGTTTCATATCAAGGTTTCACATTAGAGTTTCAAATCAATCAGGTTTTGCATCAGTTAATAAATTAGTAATCAATATCAAAACAATGATCAGGACATCAAGTTTTCTTTGAATCAATGCACTTCGCATATCAATTCAAAGAGGGGCAATTATAGACACCTAAAATTGACTAGGTGTACCTTAATCATCCAAATTTACAAATCTCAGCCAATTGTCCTAAATCTCATCAAAATGAATCAAAATCATTCAAATGGACATTTATCAAGGAAATTAGACAAAATCAATTAAAATAAAAGAATTAAATAATAATCAAATCAAATAATCAAATTTAAGCCTAAAAGGGATCAATCAAATTATATAATCGATTTTAATCAATTAATTGTATAGTTTTAAATCAAAACTCAAATTCAGCCCATTCACCCTTACATGGCTAAATTAATTAAATGATTGAGTTAAATAATCCTAATTTCTTTCAACTCAAATTGATCAACCAATGAGAGTTGTGGATCTTGTCTTCTTGTCTCACCCTTTGACGACAACCATTTAAATGGTCCCCCCATTTGAAACCATCTCAAAGCCTTTCACTCAACCAAGGCTTGACCATGGTTAATTCACTCTACCCCCTACCCTTGGGAAAATACTATAAATACAAGCCATTTTCTATGCATTTGATATCCTAGAAATTCAAGAGCAAATCATCCTTATTATAGGCAATTTGTTAGTAATTGAGAGTAATTGAGTATTTTCCATAGCATTTTAATCAATTAGGAAGAAAATTGTTGATTTGAGGAGCATATCATGAGTATTTTGAATTCAAAGCATACATCATTCGAGAGAATTGAGCTATATTATATCATATTTGTTATCATTTTCTCATTCTAGGATTGTCCTTAAGAGAGATTAAGGCTGAGAGCTCTCTTAACAAAGCTTAGATGGAGAACCATGAGATGTCATGGATTTAATTTCAATTCTTAGATTAAATTGATTTTTCTTTCCATAGAATTGTTGTTATTGATCCTAATTTCATGAAGGTGTAATCTCACACGCACTTTATACAAAAATGTCTTCAATCCCCAAAATTACCCATTCAATCAATTTGATGCATAAATTTGAGGTTATACATTGGTTTCCTTAGAATGTCTTAAAACAAGGTATGAAACCCTTCAAGAACAATCACTTGTAACAACATATGAATTCTTCAAGAACACTCAATCCTTGTACTAAATTGCTTCTCTTCTTTGCAAGCATTATCATGACAATGTAAAACCTTTGCATTTGTATTATTGGTCACTGTTTCATATACGAGATTTGTCACATATATTCTCATTTTTACCAAGTGTGTTCAAACTATTCCTTCTATGACATCAAGGATATATTAATATTTGATATTGGTTCAGTCTATTTGAATTTAATCCCTTATACGGAGACCAATTAGACAAGGAATTATACAGATGACAAAATCATATATAACCCTTGTTGTTTAGAACTTAATATTAAAAATCAACCTTCCGACATCAAATAGATTAGGTTTTTCGCTGAACTAAAGAATGTAAAGGATGAAAAAAAAACTAATGGACTCACTTCTTCAAGCTTGGAGATAGAAACAAGTTTCTTTTGTTTGATTGAAAATTTTTGGTACAATTGAGATGCAGATCGACTACAATCATCTACAATGTATACTATCCATTACAATATCAAAATATCAAAAGTATATATGTTAATCTACCCTACATTGGTTGTGGTATCCCATTAAATATGAAAATTTGGGATACATACAAGCTTCCAACCGATGTGTCCCTTCTAAACTAAAACTAAATTGCAACAAATTGCTAATAAATTACAATTAAGTAAAAACAAACTTATTCTAATATAACAGTATCATCTTCCTCGTCGGTGTCTTTAATCGCCGACTCTGGAGCTTTAAGGTATTCATCTATATACTTGGAAACCACTACAAGAGAAGGTCATTTAAATTTAGTAATGTCATCAATGTGCAACAGAAAATCTCTCCATTTCTTTCATGTTATCAATTTGACCTCTACTTGAAATTTGTTAAACTTGGCCTCCAAAACTACGATTCTATCTAGAATAGTATTGAAATCATCAATCTTAAATTCCTTTTCCTTCTCCAATCATGCTAGGATTCTCTTGGGCAGAGTTTCAAATTCATTCTTCCAATCCTATAGATCTTTTACTTTTCCATTCTCATTAGTAACCTGAGGGGTAGTCCAGTGCTTCCTAGATACAAAGTCAGATAACTTTTGTTCTATCTTTCCCTGCTCCTACTCGACATAACTTATTTCATTGGAAACATTTTCCAGCATTAGTACTATTTATTTTATCAAAACTGGGGCATCAAGATCCCTTCTGGTAATATCATGCACTCTTTTCAATTCAAAAAGAGATAGTCTCCACTTCCTTTGAAGCTCTTTCAATACTAGATGATTCTTTTTAAAAGTTTCAACCATATGAACTAGACTATTGCAACATGTATGTACCTCATCACACTTATTTATAATGTTCTTTATTCTGAATGAAATAATGTCTTCTAAATTTATAAAAGCACACTTCTCATGCAGATCTTTGGGCTCCTCTACCTATCTGCTCTCTAGCTGAATAACCACTTGTGGAATGACCTTAGGAATTATTAGGGATGTATCTCCCCTTAGTGTCTTCAATTGGAGAATGTCACTCTCCATCGGGGCCATCTTCAAGAACATCTCATTTATGAATTTGTTCTGCTCCATCTCCCTCTGTAAGGATTCCTTCAACCTATCATGCAGATGCTTGACTTGAGCCCTATTGAACATTGCTCTGTGAACCAATTCAGAAGCAGAGGCCAAAGGGTTTATATTGTCCACTGTGTGGACAATAGCCATTCCATCTGACCCTTTGGTCATATCAATAAGCTTGGGCTTGTTGTCCCCTTTGAAACTGACCCAAGTTGCCAAAGTCTCAGTTTTAGGATCAAGTCTAGATCCTTCAATCTTTTCCAAAGAATCAAATTTTGCAACAAATGTAGGGTCATCCTGCTTCCTAACCTGATCCAACAAGAACAATTCTCTCAGTGACAAACCTAACACAATCAACATTTGACTATTTTTCAATATGTCCCTGGCCTCTTCTAATGTGCATGGGATCTCATCTAAATGCAAATCTTCAATCATTTGTTGAATGATGGCCTCATGTTGAGACTCATCAATGCCTTCTAGTCTAGCCTTTTTCCTTTCTTCAAAATCCCTCATTTTGTACTATATCCAAAAATCTTTAAATTCTTGAGTTTTAGTAAACTCATTTCCTTGTAGGAACCTAAGAGAAATAGCTTCTCTCTCATCACTCATGTCTATAATAGTGTCTTTCTCTTCCATTTGTTCTTGGTATCCATGCACATCTTCTTGATAAATGGGAGGTGGAGAAGAAGGGCCCACCTTACTGTCTCCTCTTAAAGTTCTAAGAATAGTTGCCACTTCAATTGGGCTATCTTCCTCATCAAAGTCATTATATTCCATAAGGGGAGAAATAAAAAATTCCTACTGTACTTTTGGTGGTGAATCAGGAGGTGAACCATCCAATATAAACTTTCTTCTTTTTCTAGGAGGAGGCTGTGCCTTTTCCACCTCCTTAGTATATTACTGTTGCACCTCTTTTGAAGCCTCCTTAGGAACTTCCTCAAGAGCTTTCTGATGTTCTTTGTACTACTGGCTACCTCTATATAATTCCTCAAAATTCAAAATACACTTTTCAATTCTCAAAACTTCTAGTTCTTCATCATCATAAAATCTAGACTGCCCTGCAGCAATCCTCTATGTTTCCATTTTCAAAATGATTCCCCATTTCTTCAACTTTTGAATGATAGTTGCTACATCATCACAATTTTTGATCACATCCTCATTAAGCTTTAATTGATGTTTGAATTTGACCACAATGGAGTGGATGTGTCCTTCGGGGTCATAATCTCTACTCTTGGAACTATCTAGTTTGAAATGAGTATTAATATACTGTTGAACTTTTGATAGCATGTTAGATCCAATGGTAAGTCTTGCAAATTTCACACTATGTGGCATGTAAGTACCCTTTTTCCTTGGAGCTATGATTTCCTTCTCCAACCATAACATTTGCCACATAAATTCAAAGAATCTTACTCTTTTAGAAACATGAGTGGGTAAAAGATGGGGTTGTTGTCTGCACCCATAAATTCTAATCACTAAATACTTAGCGAAACATATCCAATAACCAAAATTGTGGGGATATCCTCTATCAGGAATGAACTCCTTAGGTCTAAGCATGCATTTGATTTTTTGTGGCACCCTTTCCTTTTGGTATCTCATCATTCTGAAAACCCACTGTACAAAAACATCCTAAAAAATGTTAAAACTACAATCTCTGTTGTACTTGTCCCAAGCCCTGCACCATAGCTGTACTGGAAACCTATTTCCCTGATCATCTTGTGTGGTTAATTTCAAAGATTCTCTGAACTTAGCAACATTTTGCAAGAGAATAAAATGCAGAAATAAAGAATAACTTTTGAAAGACTTTGTAGTCTTCTAGTTTACCAGCTGCTGATGCAAGGTCCTCTCAATTTCAGCTGCAAAATCAAACTCCATGTAGTAGATGGGGTTCTAAATTCTCATAGACATAAACATAAAATCCAATGGGATTTTAGGTCTGGCATCCTCGCCATAGAGCTGTGCCCAATCAAATTATGTATTTTGGAAGAAACTCATGAAGTTGCTAGTTGGGTGTGGCACCTTGCTGTCCACTGGCATTATCTTGTTATTTGCTCCTATTTTGGTAAAGTAGGAGATTTCCCTAAAACCAGCTGACTTCATATGTTGCTAAAAATCAATAGAAAAATAGTCCCTATCAATTTTGGTTAGGGATTTTTTTCTCAAGCCAAAGCATTCCTCTATATATCCCCTCATAATTTTCAAGAGTGGGAATCCATCCATTTTCTGGATCATTCTGATCTCAGGCTTGTAATTCTCAGCTAGTAAATTCAACAAATCAATGTCTACAAAGAAATTGGGAACTATCACCTTGGCCAGGTCTAGTCTCCATGGGTTTGACCTTGGATCCTTCTTGTTTCTATTTGAATAGAAGAACCAGAATAATGACCTACCATGTATTGGGAGTGTGGGGTCTCTACATGCACTTCACTCATCCATGAACACATTTTTAGCCCCTGAATCTGTTGACCCTGCCAATACAGTAAGGAGGGTGGACTGCAGTGCTCTTTCTTTCACAATCTTAGCCTTCTCTGAAGCCTCTTTATTAACGCTAGTTTCCTTCCTCTTAGAAATATTTATCTTTATAAAACTAGCAATGCAATAAGCTACAGAGTTTTGAGCAAAGATTTTAAACTTACTGGTGTGTTAATGGCGGGTTCACAATTGTCCTCATCGCTTTTTCTCGTCTAGCTTCTTTGTCTCAGAAGTGCAAATGTATTTGAAAATCCTTCACAATATTTTATAACTTGCCTTATTAAATGCATATTATTTCTGACATTTCTCATCATGACATCTCGAGCAAGATGCCTTCAATATATGTCATATCATCATTAAATATTTTGAACATGCATTAAATATTTTCACTTTTTGCCATTTCGCTAGCCTTGAAATGTGTTCTTACAAAATAGAAAAAAATTTCTATATCGCAACCTCCTTTAACATGTCCTGCGAAATAGCAAAAATTTGCTATCTCGCAACCTTGATTTACTTCCCCCGCAAAATGGCATAATTTTTCTATTTCACTACCTTCATATTTTGTCTCTGCGAAATTGAAAAATTCCATTGTCTTGCACCCTTTGATTTCTTCCTTAGCGATATAGAAAAATTTTGTTGTTTCACACCCTTTGATTTTTGCCTTAGCAATATAGCAAAATTTTATATTTTCGCAGCCTCATGAAATGTTTGCTGTGAAATTGCAAAAAAGGCCTAATTTTCTTAGAAATTTCATTGTTTCACACCCTTTCATGTCCAATTTAAATTGCCACTTTTGACCAATATTGGTGTAGAACATTCAACCTTATCCATCATGTGTCCAAAGTTTGATTAGAAAAATAGTGACGAAGCAATGTGTGGATCATTCGACTAATATTGGTAGAAACTTATACCAATGTCTGGTCAAAAAAGGGTGCCAATTTTACTAGTGTTAAATAACCAACTAGATGCATTAACATATTTTTCTCATGAATCAAGCATGCAAGACAACAATAATGGAGTTCAAAAATGTCTTCAAACAATGAGAAAGGGACAAAGCAACCTTGCGCATGATCAAGAATAGTGACGTAGTATTTCTACTCCCTAAAAATTCTACTTGTGTATGTTCTCAAAATGTTTTCCAATCAAGCACATAGTCCTAGAGAATAAAAATTTGGTTGCACTATGTTTCTAGTAATGGTTTGACTCTGCAACTTTTGCAATCTCAAGTGGGTGAAATCCAATCTCGGCACAGTTTTGACACAGTCCAATAATTTAATCAATCCAGAGTTGCTAGGGAGATCTGACAACCCACCAAGAAACCACACCCATGGAGATTTCTTCCACAAGGACATTTATATAGCGGTTGTTGCTACCATGGTGAAAATGGCTATTACCGCTTGAGGTTCCATCCACATGGTTTACCCAATAAAGGGATTGTCCACTACGGTTAACCCTATCTAGCAAGGAAGATTCACAATATGGACCACATGGGGACTTAGTTCGGATTCAAGGGTTCCAAGTTTCTGATTCTCCCAAAAGGGAAAAGAGCATAATCCTCTAGCTTCTTCACCTCACCAAAACATAGCAAATAGATTAACTGACCCACTAATTTGAAATCACCTCACCCAAGGTTCGTATGTCAACAACAATGACCACCGATCTCAAGTGAGAAAGTACCAATCAAAGTTGAAAACTAAACCAAGTTTGAATTAATGACAAATCTTTCCCTACTTACAAGGGGATCTATCGTCAAGAAGAGCTTCGCATGTAAGACAAGCGAATGAAGCCCACTCTCTCAAGATCACCACAAATAGTGTTTATAGGGCCTAATTACTATGTGAAACATATATGAAAGAAAGAAAATCTAGGTTCATTCCTTGAGAGAAAAAATTGGAAATGTGATCTATGAAAGTAAGAAACACTCAAGCTAAACACATGAGAGATTCATTTTTATTTCCAAAATCCTAATGTTATCGAGATGCAAAAAAATACCTCAAGTCCAAAGCAATGTGAACATTTTGTTGTTTATCCATGCAAGTCCAAAGTATTCAGTAATAGCAACAGCAAATCAGAAACCACTAGAAATAGCAAACATTAGTGGTTAGAAATCATAGATATATAAAAATAGCAATGAAAAATAGATCTCTGGTGTGAAATCTTGCGCGAATATTCTTAGAATGTCGCACAAAGATTCACATAGTACCACATGAAGATTCGCAGAATCTCGCGCAAAGAAACACACAGATAGCAAAAAAATATAGAAAATAGTAAATAATGTCAAATCACTACCTGGTGTCAGAGTTCACGCGAAAATGTGCACAGTGCCGCACGACGAAACTCTACGTATCGCGTGAAATTTTGCACAAAGAGGTAAAACTTCATGCCGTTTTAAGAAAAACATCGCATGAATTGTCATCACAGAGCCATACAGATGGAAAAATCAAATTTTGTAAGAAAAATGAAAGATGAGGCTAGATCTACCCCATTTTTATTTAATTAAAAGATTTAATCTCCCTTTTAATTAAATAAAATTCATCTTATTTAATTAAATTAAATTCCTCCCATTTAATTAAATAAAATTCTTCTAATTTATTTAATTAAAAGAAAACC
>MU222639.1:53370-68211 GCA_018584345.1 Thuja plicata
ATTGATGAAATGATCAAACCTTAGGAAATATTGAAATAATTGAATTAATTACGATTTGATCAAGGAAATTGATTTGAATTGAAAATATTGCAAAGCATTGATTCAGGAATTTGATAAATTGATAAATTGATAAATGGGGGCCCATAGTCTAGGCGACCATTTTAGGGTGCATACAATAAAACTCAAGTGTGTCCTAAGGGGTCCTACAAACCCTTCAAACACACTTGATTGTTCCAATGTGTCGAAAGGGGTCATAGGAAGTTGCATGATAGGCCTTCCTGCAGACATGTCCACAAAATTCAAACTTCTTCATACATCGGGCCTTGCAAATCCAATTCTCACATATCCTCCATGATGACATTTCCTTGGACTAAGATGACCACAAATTAATTTTTATTTTCATTTCCTGGTACAAAAGCCCATACTTCCATTGTCATACCTCCTTAAATCATGAGATTTGGTAACAACATGTCCGACATCATTTGGATGTTTAGGATAGTATAGTGGTATTCCATTACCAACATACCCATTATCTATAAAATACTTTATGATATCACTCCACACTAGAGAATTTTCTGAGACTAGCTTGGCATTTCCAAAGATATACATACCAATTCTAGCCCTAGAAAGGGCAACACAAGTTATGTTTGGAATGTTAAGAAATCCTATATTTTCTGATGTTTTTACATTCAAATTAGGAATTCAATGTTTCTTACCAAAGAAAACAATATGATATTGCTCTCTTGTCCCTGGTCAAAAATATATTTGCTAAGAATTGATCTCTGAATTCTAGATCCTAACCTTGCTAGACTTTTCTCGTATTCATATATTCCCTCCAAAAATTGATCCAGAGCTTTGTTAGTAAAGCACACTATAAGAATGGGACTAGAGGAATTTGAAATCTTATGAAGCAAAGCCTTTACAATTGGTGACCCGATAAATGTTTTTCCAGTGTTAGGAGGGCCCTGAATAATGGTCAATTTTTTGGTGAGCCCATGACTAATGGTTTCCTTCTAACTATCATCAATAGAATCACATTTGTATACTTGTTTCCAATCAAAATTACATTCAAGCTGAGCTATTTTGGCTTCTAGATAAACTAATTTCTCTATAAATAGAATATTGAATGAAAGACCAATTTCTACACCATCTTTACCTCCTCTCATCCCCACATATTCAACAGAGTTATAAACCTAGAAATTAGAGGATCCTTTCTACTCAACAAACTCCCATTTTGTCTAGTAACCCTGAACTGGGTGTGTAAATAATTGTATACATTCTCATATGGCTAGTTGAAATATTCACGTCAATTTGACTAACCCTAGTTGAAATTTAGGTTGATATTAGGTTGATAGTTAGTTGAAATTTTCACGTCAAGTTGACTAACCCTGATTTGCTGAATTTTCATTGCCACTTAAGGGCATAGTTTGGCCTTTCATGATCTTGCACATACCTTTCTCTCTCTCTCTATCTCTCTCTCTCTCAGAGAGAGAGAGCATACTCATTTTCCTATCTGTTGCATGTATGGGCAATAATGAGTACCTATTTTATACCTTACTTGATTCAAATGGATGGAAAAACTATTGACGACAAAAAATGATTTTAGGTTAATCATGTGTTAGATTGTCTCAAGATCTTTCCTATGCTTTTTGAACAGAGTCAATCAGACTCCGTATGTGGAAGTTATGGTTTCCAGAAGAAAAGCCTATTTTAGGTTCTTCATAACCCGCTCAGGTTATGGAGAATAAAATGAATAGTTTTTACTTCTTCAAAACCCGATCGGGTTTTGAAGTACTTTTTTCTTTTCAGAACCCGATCGGGTTATTTGAAATTTAGAAACCCGATTGGGTTATGGCTCAGGAAGAGGCTTGAAAAATGACCTAAAGGCTTGGAGGCTCATTTTCCCTCCATTTTTGTTCTTTTAGACGTTCTTTTATGTTGTAAGATGAATTCTCAACTTTATCTTCATTAGGTTTACAATTTGTCAACTGGCTAGCTTTATAATTTTCACCTTAATCTTGTACATCTTCTTATCTTTCTAACCATATAAATTTTTCTATTTTTGGACAAAATTAGCATAGTAAACTTTAATTTTCTTTACCAATGTCTTGATTTTCCTCACAGACATATGTCTACCATTTTTTAATAACTTTTGATATACTTAATAAAATTACAAATAAATTACATATTATTGTTCTAGACTTGTTTTTATACACTTTTTTAAAAAAAGGTTTTCATTTTCGATTATTTTGATGCAAGTTATGCCTAGCGCACAAACAAGTACCAAATTTTTAGGATGCGATTAGTTCAAAAAATCATAGAAAAATAATACTCATCAGAAAATTATAAAAAAATACACAACTTCTAGATCTCACTCTTACCTATCATCCTACCAAAGGGATTTAAAGAATATAGAATATAACTATATCTTTTGTACCATGCACATAAACAACTATGTTATGTTTTTCAAAAAAAATCATGAACATGTTTTCGTGCACGCATGGTTTTACCCTCTTAATCTTATCATTTTTTAAAAACAATTAGTGTTTTAGAAACTAGATTCAGAGTAATACAATTTTTATTTTTTATACATCTTCTTATTTTGAGTGCATGACCCTCAAACACCTATTCCAATTTTAGGTTTACCCGATTTTAGAAAAAATGTGTCCACTTATACCCCCCTTTTTGGTCCACAACTTGGTGCACATACCCGTTGATATGGTTAGATGACCTAACTAGGTCATTTGATGTTAAGTAGTGTTTTGTCCAAATTATGGTAATGTTCCAAAATGATGGAACCTTGGTTTTTATGCTTGTTAGAGTCTAGGAGACCTAATTTGGGGTCTAATAGGCATGTTAGTGAATTTAGATAAGCTATGTGGCGTGTTGACCAAGTTAGAATGCAAGAATCAAAAAGATGTAAAAGTTGTTAATGTTGTCATTGACAACATTCACAACATTTCTTGCAATTATGGATCTTCTATCAATTGATTGTAAAAATGTCAGAAATAGTTGGATTAGTGCCATGGTCAACTATATAAGGCCTCCCCCAACCCATGTGTGGGGTTGGATGAATTTGGAAATTTAGTGTACAGACTGTGGAATTGGAAAATTAGTTACAGTTGAGCATTTTGTATAAATTTTGGTCTTTAATGGATTGAAATACGGATTGTGATTTGTGCAAGAGTTATTTGATATAATTTCTTATTTTTGTATGAGATTAGTTGGTGTTTTAGTTATGGTTTCATTGCTTTTGTAAATAGTTTTGTTTTCTGCACTGTCACTGGTCTGAACCAGGAAGTTTTTGCAAATGGGGTCATAGGTCATCATTCCAACGTGGAAATTGTACGGGATCTTGGAATGGGTGAGGTGACTCCTTGTACTATATGTGTGGGGAATGATGGGCCCTAGAAAGAAGATTTTCTAATTTTACAGTGATGCCCTAGGTGAGATAGAGATGCATGGATAGGGATCACAGTGAATTGCAGAGGCAATATGAGTGATTGAAAGCATTGGTAGCTTCAATCAGAAGATGTGGAGAGGAGGAAGTGTGTATGAAGAAGCCCCAAATCCAATGGGAATTTCTAGTGATCAATTCTTCATGGTGAAAACTTGAACCCTTGTGGGTAAGTTCAATAAATGGTGAAACGCTTAATTACAGGCTTGAAAATGGTAACCCATTGTATAGATAGTTTGGGAAGGTAAGGCCTAGAAAATATTAAATTTATTTGAAAAGGTGTTTGGACATAGACTTAGTTTTTCACCTTGTTTAGAATTTTTTGAAGTTATTTGCAGAAGGGTGCCTAATTAGGCCTAATGCTTGTAGCCCTATTTTGGGTGAGTTTGGAGTGTGTACTTGAACTTGATTGGTCCTTCATTTCTAATTGTGTTCTTATAAATCAATTTGGATTCAATTGTCTTTCTAGAAGCCTCCCTCTCCATTGGTGTTTGGTTTTGATCAATTTTGGATCAATTAGTATAGAAGGTGCGAGAAGACCTCTATGGAGCATGTAGTGAGTTGAGTTGATTTCTCGATTGGTGTTGACAAGTTAAATAGGGGAAGGATTGGGGAAAATAATCCTTGGAAGATTAGTGTTATATAAGAACCCTAATAGACTAAAGAAGTGGCATATAGGATACCATAGAAGAAGATAGGGTTGTGAGTAAGACTTGTCATTACATCAGATTGGTATCAGAGAAAGTTAAAGATTTGGGAGTTGGTGTATGTCTCTAAATACTAGTGAATCAATAGGGTAGATCAACATGGTGACTAATGCAGAACTAGCTAAGGAGATGGGTGAGTAAAATGAGAAAAATAGACTCCTTGAAGAATCCCTAGAAGATATGAGAATCTGACTACAAGAAGTAGTTGATGTCGAGGATAAAGGAAAAGAAGTTGAAAGCAGTAATAGAGGTAAAAATATTGCAGAGGAAGATATCATCCCTGAACCATACCCTGTGTTGAGTGAAGAACCATTCTTGAAACCCATAAAAGCCCTAGGAGGAAAGGCATTAGAGGGAGTACCACTATTTATTGGAAAGATGGATATAGAAGCAGTAATGGAGTGGATTGAGGGGATGGAGAACCATTTTGAATGTTAAGGTGTCGCTGAGGCACAAAAGCTAAAAGTGGAAAAGTTAAGGCTTAGAGGGTCAGCACTGACATGGTGGAAGTATCTACAAGATGAGAGGGTTAGCATGGATAAATAACCTATCTCTAACTGGAAAGCCATGGTGACCAAGGTAAAGGAGAACTATCTACCAGAGGACTATGAAATTCAACTTCATAGGAAGAGATAAGGTCTGAAACAAAAGTACTTGGATGTTTCCTCTTATATAAATGAATTTCAGAAGTTGTGTCTAAGGTCCAATATCCAAGAAGAGGAGCCTATCAAGGTAGCCAGATACTTGGGTGGTCTAAAGTGGAACATCCAAGAGGAGATAAGTTTGTGGACTCCCACCACTATTCAAAAGTGCCACCAATTAGCTATAAAGGTGGAAGAGAGGAAAAAAAGAAGGCAGACTCCAATCTCAGAGGTAGAGGTAGAGGTAGAGGTAGAGATCAAGAAGGTCATAGAAGTGGTTATCAAGGTAGAGGTAATGAATAAAGGAACCAAGGAGAGTCCAAATTGATAGAGCATGGTAATGAAAATACTCCAAGAGGGGGTTATACCAGAGGAAGAGGCACTCAAGGAAGCTCTAGTAGTGGAAGGGGTTCAAGCATAAGTAACTCATACTTTGCAAGTATTAAATATTACAATTGTGGCCAATTGGATCATCTTGCCTAAAGTTCCCAAATAATCCCACTTCTTCTAACAATAGAAAGAGTATTGCATATGCTCAAGAGGACACAAAAAGTTTCAAAGTACCAGAGGTTGATCACATTGAATTAGAGATGGGGGAGAATTTGATGTTTAGAAGGGTTCTGATTAGACAACAGTAAAGGATGAGCCCAAGCATAGAAGAGCACTATTTAGGATCAGATGTAAGATACTTGGTAAATTTTGAAAAGGGATAGTGGATTTAGGCTCCATAGAAAAAATAATATTAGAGGAAGTTATCAATAAGCTCAAGTTGACAAAATACCTCATGTCAATCCCTATAAGGTGACATGGTTAAACAAGGGCCAGAGTGTGTTGGTGAATGAGAAAACTTGGGTATTTTTTCTATTGCAGGGTACAAGGACAAGCTACTATGTGATATACTTCCTATGGATGCATGTCATCTACTCCTAGGAATGCCTTGGAAATATGATAAAGGAATAGTGTATGATGGGAAGGAAAACTCCATATCCTTCAAGAAAGGTGATAGAACTTTCAAAATACAGTCCTTGTTGGAAGAGGATGAACCACAACCTAAGACTCCTAGTATCTTGTTGAGTAGTAGAAAAGAGTTCATAAATTCCCTTAAAGATGAAGGGAGTGAAGGCTATTCCATATTTCTTAAGCATAAGGAAGAGGAGAAGCCCAAACAAGAACCATTGCTAGTGGAAATCAGAGAGTTGCTTGAAAAATACAAGGATATTGTCAATGATGGGAATCCTACAACTTTACCTCCTGAAAGAGTGATAAGTCATCAAATTGACTTTGTACCTGGTGCATAATTTCCAAACAAGGAAGAATACAAGCTTACCCTAGACTAGAACCTAGAGGTGTCCAGACAAGTGCAGGAGTTGTTAGATCAAGGGCTAATCAAGAAGAGTATCAGCCCATGTATCCTACTAGTGGTCTTAGTATGCAAGAAAGGTGGTTAGTGGAGGCTTTGTACTAATTATAGAGAAATAAATAGGATCACAAATAGGTAAATATTTCCAATTGCTAGGATAAAGGATTTGATGGACTATCTTGGGGGGCAAAGTTTTTCACTAATTTAGACTTGAAAAGTGATAGTAATAACTGAGAGGGGGGGGGGGTTAATCAGTGGCCTCAAAAATTTATCCTTTAAACTTTAATCCACCAATCAATACACCTCATATTATTAAGTCCCTACAAGATGCATGCCTTGAAATACTTGAAATAATTAACTATCTGTCATTTTACCTTGTCTGTCCTTATTCTCCTTGATTACCAATAAGCAGTAAAACTTATTTACCAATACTCAGTAAATAAGTAGAGTATACCAATCAATCTAGAAATGCATATGTGAACTGTAAAACAATAAAGTAATAAACCATACACACATAACACATAGATTTTAACGTGGAAACCTTATTAAGGGAAAAATCCACTAGGACCGGTACCCCAAATTTTCACTCTTCTGAAGTGAGCCCTATTAGGAGCCAACCCTGTTAAAGGTTACAAACACACTGTTAAGTGTGACCTTGTTAGAGAATTTTTATACATAGGTTGTCACTTAGTATCTGGCATCCATTTTTCTACCATCCTTGAATCAGCCTCTTTCTTAGACTATCAATAGGCTTTAGGCAAATCTTGCTACCATCCTTGAATCAACCTTCTTCTTAGGTTGTTATTAGGCTTTATGTAAACTCAATGCTACTTTCATGAATCAACCTTTTTGACAATCTATTAGGATATACCTCAATTATAGAAGACTGTTAAATCCTTCTTTGTTAAGAGACTTGATGCTTCAATGGTTAAACTGAAATACTATGACCTATTTTTAATGCAACTTTGAATTGCAGATTTTCAGATCTATTTAAGTACAATACCTCTCTGATCAATGTATCAATTCAATTCATTTTTCTCCACACTTTCTACTCTGTGATGTTGTGCTTCACTGTTCGTCAGTGTCTATAGAATTCTTTATCCCTCCCTCAGCTTGATTGATCAGGACTGTATGAAGTTTACCCTTCACCAGTTTCTCTTTAGCATCCTCTTTCTATTCACTCCCCTTCCATGTATCTGATGGCTTACATAAATGATTTATGCTTGTCTCTTATATAGACATGATATTCCTTAATTCTTGATTCTTGGCCTGAAAAAAAATCCAGCCAATTTGATTTACGACTTTAACTCCTGATTTATCTCATAATTATCTTCTTGCCAATTGTATAAATCTTCTTTTAATCAATTACTTAACTATGGTCGAATAAAACAAATAAAAAACTAGTTAAGTCTATCCTTAAGCTCTGCCAACTAGATATTTTGTAATTTTCTGAACTCTCTATTCCGTCAGTCAATTCTATAGTTCATCGTCGATGACAACTGCTAGTTCCATCGGTGTAACTCTAGTTAGCTTCAGGATCTCCGTCTATCGGGCAACACTGTCGATTGTTCGTTGGGCATCCTGTGATTCTGATTCATCGAGCAACACTGTCTTCTACTCGTCAGGTATCACTATGACTTTTTTCTCCATCTTTACCAATGGTGTGCTCTCCGTCGGTGTTGTCTGTCACTTAGTGAATACTTGACTTTGATGAATTGCTGAAAGTATAATCATTGTTCCATTGATTCTCTGAAGTCTTTTCCATTAAGTACATGAGTGCATAGATGATATCAAGTTGACATCAATGACAATACAAACCATTAACTGATTTAATGTTTTGCATCATCTTCAACTTAGCATTATCAAAAATTTAATCAGTTATATGTCATCAATCTCTCCCTTTGGCATTGATGGAAACATACTATATTGTCACACTATACTATTTCTAATACAATATGAAATACAATTCTTGAGATCCATCAAATTACCAAACAGTTTGTTTTGATAACTAATAGAAATGTCTGACCGCCGGTAAGCTCTTTGTTAGCTTAGATTTGATTCTTGCAGCTTTGTGTGTTTCTTCTTCTGATGTGTTGTGTTCTCTTTTTGTGTCAATTTCTCTCTTTTGACTATTCTTCTTCTTTGATGTCTCTGTCTTTTGTCAGTAACTCTCCCTTTGTATATGATTTCTTCATACAAATTCTCTCCCTGTGGATATGATCTCTCCCTGTTTGGAGTAATCTGATAATGAATAGTTTCTAATGATAATATGGATACATTCTCTCCCTTTAACAACAATGCCAAACAAATATTTTACAAATATCTGACATTTATGTCAAACAATTAATTTCTTCTATCCATAATATATTCCTTGAATTTCCCTTATCCATCATCAATACAACAATATGCTCTGGTGCTCATTTCTGATATATACCTTTCTGTATATAGATGTAGCTTTGAAGTTCATATTTTTCTTGCATCAATCATAAATGATATTCTGATATCATATGGCTGATGCAGCCTTCAGTCCTTTACTGACTGGTAGACATGGGTTGTAATACCCACCTCTTAGTTTTCTTTTCAGTTTCATTTGCCGAACTCTTTTAGGCCTTTTCATGTATGTGTGGTTTATTTCAGATGGTTGTGAGGATATTTATGTATCATATCTCAACATGTTATTGATTCATTGCTCTTTGACAAATGTGTGGTCGACACAGGAACACATGTAGTCAAAGAATGCAGTTGAAGTGTGAGGTCAAAAATGGGATCACAAAACAACCCAGACGTGTGGTCGAAACGGGAACACATTAGGACAAAAAATAAACACAATTGAAAAAGACAAAGTCAACACCGAAATAAGTAATTGACATGTTAGAGATAAGAATCTCAAGCAAGACTGATATAATTGATAAAGTTGAATCAAAGATTGAAGTTTGATAGGTACTGCTCCCTCGTGATCGAAATCAAAATGAGGTAGAGGAGAAACAATAAATTGATAAACTTGATCAAATCAAACTAAAGATAAGGTTCTTGATGTAGGATGAAAGATATAAGGATCTCAGAACCAAGGTAGATCATCCAGCATGAAATATTATGCCCCAAGGTTGAAGAAGAAGAAGAAGAAGAAGAAGAAGTGGGGTGAAAGTGAATGGAAGATAGAAGTTTGGAAGAGGTGGAAATAAATAGAGAGAAGAAAGAGAATTTTCCCCAAGAAAGAGAATGCCCCAAAATTAATCGACTGTGTAAGATAGAAAATTTTGATTGAGATCGCGAAAGAAGATAAGGACATGAAGATTAGAATGTGATCATAGTTGATTAAAAGTCCACAAGAAAGATGAAGGAAATCCATCGCAAACTCATAATGCAGCCTAAAATGCAAATTAACATGAGGTCTAATGATGCAAGCTACATGAAAATGCAAAGGTGTACTTACAATAGAGAAACAAACATAGGATCTTATGTTCATCATTCATAAGAGAATGTAAAGAAAATTATTTTCATCACTGGGCCATTATTAACGGACATCAAAAAATCACACAATCATCACTAGTCACAAGGGCAACTATGAAGATATGAATGCGATTTATATCAGAAACATCACACAACCATCACTAGTCACGAGCGCAACTATGAAGATATGAATGTGATGTATATCGGATTTGAAATGTGGAAAGATTCTAACATAAGCATCAAAGAAATAAAGGTCAAGATGACTGTGATGTTAGCTTACCCAATTTAATATAGAAAAACCACGCTTGCATCAAGGCATAGAGGCCAGGATGACCAGAAGAATGGTTGTGCAAAAATAGTGAAGCATAAAGCAGAAAGCAAATAAAAATATGTCCAATGCCCCAAGTCCTCTAGCTATGCATCACGGAGAGACTTATTAGACAAGGACACTCAACAAAAATCAATAACAGTCAACACACAAAGAAAATATCATGACATAGCTCAAGAATTAAGTGTTGTGTTTAAAAATTTAAGCATGTTAACTATACTAAGTTCCAAGGATAAGGATCAAATGCTTGCAAGCAGCTAAGACCACAAGACAAAATGGGGTAAGACCAAACTGATAAGTGTTGAAAAGCACTCGATGTTAGGGGTCATATTGAAAAATATAGTTGGGGTGGTGTTGAAAAACACCATTTGTGAGACGTCCTAAAGATGAACGCATCCAGGAGACCAAAGCTAACATAGTTATGCCCCCAAGACAAAGACAAAGACCAATTCTAGACTAAGGCAACAAGGACAAGGCATGATGGAGAAAGGCTAAGTGTTGAGGTCACGCGCTAAGAAATAGGGGTGCAAAGGCCTCAAGTAGCGCTTGTTTCCAAGTTTTCACCACTTGGATTTTATTACAATTTTTTTCTCTTTAATTTTTTCATTTTTTTCTTCTTTTTTTTCAGGAATTTTATAAAAAAAAAATTTTGAATTGTTGCTACGAAGGCGCCTATTTCAAGGTTTTCACCAAGGCACTTTTTCTATTTTTTTTGAATATTTTGAATTTTTTATTTTTTTTTATTTTTGGAATATATTATTTTTTTGGAGATACATCAAAGCGCCTATTGCTAGGATTTCACTAAGATGATCATTTTTTTAGGACATTTTCTGATTTTTAAATTTTTTGACAATATATCTTTTTTTGAATTTTTTTATGATCAATAAATATGTACAAAAGAATGCCCCCAGACAGAATGGGCATCAAACTCCCAAGAAAGATCACACCGCACAGTCCCAATATTTAGCAAGGTGGAGGACATGAGGGATTAGCAAGCTGGTAGAAGAGATGGAAGACATGAAAATGAAGGAGAATGAAGGGAAGAAATCCTCAAAGGCAAACTCCTCAAGAGTACCCAAACTAGGGAAAAATTAACATCATGTAAATCACATTTGGACAAGAATGAAAGGCCAGCATAGGATAAGTCATAAAAGCGCAATGCAAGAGCAGGAAAGGATGTAGTCCAAAGGAGTAGATATGTCAAGAGTCTTCATAGCACTGTGTTTTACGCTTTCTTTATTTTTTAAATTAGATCAAGACCAAAGGGGAAAAGGATAATGATAGGCAAAAATGAATGGAGAAAAATAGATCTGAAGGCTAAACATGAAAGGAATGAAAGCAAGATCATCGTAAGATAGCTCACAAGATAGCCCAAATGTTCGTGTATAAATAAACATTGTCAAGATCAAAGAGAGAATATGGAAATGGATGAAATATGTAGAAGAACTATGCATGATGCCTAATTGTCAAGTTTTCATCATGGTACTTATCCAAGGCGCCACAAGAGAGTGGCTTTCACCATAGGATGAAATTATTTCTCTTTAAATTTTATTTTTTTCTTTACATTTTTTTTTTTAAAAATTTTGAATTTTTTTTTGAAGAAGGAAAGCTTTTTAGATAATGCTCCTTGAAAGGATAAACCATGATATGCCAAGGATTCAAAATGATATGCTCAAAGATGTCGATAGGGAAAGGGAGATGAAAGAGGAAAATGGAGGATAAGATTTTATGCAAAGCGAGTGAGGTTGGAAGATAGGAGGAATAGGCAAATGAGAAAAAATGATAGAAGGTAGAAGAATAGTGAATGGAAGGATTGTGAAAGGGTAGACGGAAAGGAAGGCAAGATCAACATCAACACACACCTTGAAGGGTGGTGAGAGGATGGAGGAAATTTGAATGAAGGAATACGTGAAGGAATATGGTGAATGGATAATAGAGGTTGTGGTTTAGGTGCATGGAATGAAAGAAATTTTTTGGAAGAAGATGAAGTGGAAGCCTTTGGAAGCTTGAATGTAAAATTCACTTGTTTCTCAACATGAGACTCTTTCAAGAGAGACTTTGGAATCCATATAGTCATAGGCTTTTCATTTCTTTTTGATGATTTAGAGAGAATATCTTCAATGATAGATTTGGGAACCCACACTTGTCTTGTAGTTTTCTTCTTAGATATCTCTTTTGACTTTATGCCCCCATGTCGATTAGAGGAGACATGGTGATCTTCTTTATTAGATGGATTCTTGTATTGCTTCTTTTTCTTGTATTGAACATTCAAGTTTCTTTCAAAAGACTTGTGACTTGTGGAGGGAGAAGAAGAATATGATTGGTTTATATGGGTGGATGGATGAAAAGGATTCAAGGGTATGCATCTATGTTGATCCTGAGGAAAGATAGGAGATGGAGGGACATAAGGACCCAAGATGGATGATGAATTAGGGGAGTTAGGAGGGGAACATGAAGGGACATAAGGACCCAAGATGGAGGGAAAATGTGAAGCCCTTAGTATTGGTGGAGGAGGTCCAAGGATGGACGTGGAAGACACAAAAGGATAATCAATAAGTTCATTAGCGTGTATATGACAACCAAGGACATCAACATCTTTAGTGTGAGCATTAAGATTTTTAATAGGATCATGCACATCTTGAATAGGATCACCTTCTTTGATAGGATTTTTCAAAGCTTGAAAAGACTTAATAAGAGTAGAAAGTGGAAGAAAAAATGGAGTGGTAGAACAAGAAGATGGAAGACTTTGATCTTGACAAGGATCTTTGGACAGCATAATCGCATAATTTTTCTCTTGATTTTCAATAGGCTCAACATTGGAAGTAACAACACCATTTTTAATAACCTTAATGGAAGTATCATCTTTGGAAAGCGCAAGTGTAGTAAGGTTATTTTGATTGTCAGTAAGCTCAACGGTGTAAGAGGTAACTTTATCTTGCTTAGGAGAAGACTTAATACAGGGTGGAACGAATGAGAAAGGGCGTAAGGGATCAAAAGAACGATGACATGGACAAGAGTCATCATAAAGAGGATTGGAATACATGGAGAGTTCTTGATCTTGATCTTTCTTTATGTTCTTTTCTTTATCATTTTTAGAGTCCTCTTGACATGGAGCCACTTCTAAGGACAAGGAAGCATGTTGGAATTGTATGGGAGACTTGAGAAGAGATGGGGAAGGATTAGTTGAAGTAGGCATTATAGAATTTAAAGGTTTAGGGTCTTTAGGTTTAGCATTATTGAAAGTATTTGCAGCCAAGTGAAGGTTAGCTTGAGTTTCTTTAAGAGGTAGCCCTTGAGAATAACTATAGGGAACTGCATGAAAAGCATTAGGAATTTTTTCAGATGAAGGATTTGTGGAAGATTTGGCAACTTTAGGAGATGCATGAATATTAGAAGTAGAGGATAGAAGGGAATCATCACAAAACAATGGTTCATCATTAACATGATCTTTCTTGAGAGTGAAATCTTTATTTTGAACATGAGGACTAGGCTTAGAGGAGTGATGTTCATATTATTGATGTTTATAATCAGCGTGGTAAAATTTATCTTTCTCAATAGAAGCATCAAAGAGGTATTGTTCATGAAACTCATCAAAGTTTCTTTCAAAATCAGAATCATATGGATCACCATCATGATCTATCCAATAGGAAGGCCCTTTAGTAAGAACAAGCACACGATGAGGAGGACTCTTAGGAATAGAAGTGTCATAATCATATCTATGTATTTCATCATAATAGGCGTCATCAGAATAAGCATCAAAGCTACAATAAATGGGATCATCAGAGTCATCAAAGATGGGCGTGTCATTCTTCACAGAAGAGGTATCACAAGGATTATCACGTTGCTTGTTATGGTATGAATTTTTAAGAGAATCATGACTCTTGAGAGAAGTAGAAGAATAACGAGACAGTGAAGAAGAAGAATGTGAAGACTTAGTGAAAGAAGAATGTTTGGATGATGATGAATGATGCAAAAACTTAGAAAAGAATAATGTTTAGATGATGAGGAATGATGAGAAGACTTAGAAGATGAATTATGTTTAGAAGAAATATTTTTTGAAGTGGAAGAAGAATATTTGGATGGTGATGAATGATGAGACAACTTAGAAGATGAAATGTGTTTGGAAGAAGAATATTGTGGTGACAAGATCATGAGTATGACTTCAAGGAAGACATCTGACTCTCTTAATTTTTGTTGTATTTTTGTTGTGGATTCATCACTCAGGTAACATCCAGAAGAATGACATGTCATAAGTTTATCAATAAGTGTGATATCATCCATTGTCAAGAGACCTTTCCTAAGAAGATAGTGGAGATCCATGGTTCTAGAAGAGAAGGAATCAAGAATGAAAGTGATAGAATAGATGAAAATAGAAGATAGACTAGATATTAAGAGGAAAAGAATCAAGAAGACGTGAAGGTCTTAGGAAGAAGAGGAAGAAGCATGAAAGAAGAAGAGAGAGAATGGAAATGGAAGACTAAGAAGACATGGGAGATGCAAAAGAAAGAAGACCAAGAGTCATCTTGTGTAAATTGATACCATTTAAGTTCATTTGGATGTTGAGAAACATGTCATAGCACTTTTGGGGAGATCTATTGAAGTTTTTATCACTCGAGAACTCAGATTTGTTTGTTTTAATTGACCAACTAGATGCATTAACAGATTTTATCATGAACCAAGCACGCAAAGGGACAAAGTAACCTTGCACATGTCTTAAAACAATCATGAATCAAGCAATCAATGTCTTAAAACAATGAGCAAGGGACAAAGTAACCTTGCACATGAACATAGATAGTGTCATAGTATTTCTACTCCATAAGAATGCTACTTGTGTATGTTCTCAAATGTTTTCCAATCACGCACATAGTCCTAGAGAATAAAAAGTTGGTTGCACTATG
>MU222639.1:88773-103078 GCA_018584345.1 Thuja plicata
ATTTTTCTACCATCCTTGAATCAGCCTCCTTCTTAGACTGTCAATAGGCTTTAGGAAAATCTTGCTACCATCCTTGAATCAACCTTCTTCTTAGGCTATCAATAGGCTTTATGCAAATTCAATGCTAATTTCACAAATCAACCTTTTTGGCAATCTATTAGGATATACCTCAATTATAGAAGACTGTTAAGTCTTTCTTTATTAAGAGACTTGATGTTTCAATGGTTAAACTGAAACACTATGACCTGTTTCTAATGCAACTTTGAATTGCAGATTTTCAGAGCTATTTAAGTACAATACCTCTCTGATCAATGTATCAATTCAATTCATTTTTCTCCACACTTTCTTCTCTGTGATGATATGCTTCACTATTCATCATTGTCTATAGAATTCTTTAGCTCTCCCTCAGCTTGATTGATCAGGACTATATGAAGTTTATCCTTCACCAATTTCTCTTCAGCATCCTCTTTCTATTCACTCCCCTTCCGTGTATCTGATGGCTTGTGGAAATGAATTATGCTTGTGCACTCCATCGGTGTTGTCTGTCACTTAGTGAATACTTGACTTTTATGCATTGCTAAAAGCATAATCATTGTTCCATTGATTCTCTAAAGTCTTTTTGATTATGTACATGACCGTACAAATGATATCAAGTTGACATCAATGATAATACAAACCATTAACTAATTTAATGTTTTGCATCATCTTCAACTTAACATTATCAAACATTTAATCAGTTATATGTCATTATAAAAGTGGATACCACTAGATTAGGATCAAAGAGGGGGATGAATGGAAGACATTCTTTAAGATTGTTGATGGATTGTATGAGTGGAGAATTATGCCATTTGACCTCTCAAATGACCCTAGCACATTCATGAGGCTCATGAATGAAGTGCTTAAGGACTTCACAGGGATCTTTGTGGTATTATATCTAGATGATATACTTATATTTAGTAGGATAGCAGAGGAGCATGTGAAACATGTGGATATGGTGCTTAAGAGATTGCGGATAGAGAAGTTGTCAATCAACCTTGAGAAATGTGAGTTCTGCAAGAAAGAACTTGTATATTTAGGATTTGTTGTATCCCAAGGGTCATTGAAGATGCACCCAAGTAAGGTGGAGGCTATCTTAAATTGGCCCACACCAACCACAGGGACAGAAGTCGGGAGTTTTCATGGGTTAGCCCAGTTTTATAGAAAGTTTATAAGGGACTTCAGTGGGATTTGTGCACCAATGCTAGACACCATTAAAGGTGGTCTAAAGACTAAGTTCAGATGGACTTCTGAGTAGAGAAAGCATTTGAAATGTTGAAGAAGCAAGTGGAAACACAACCTATCCTTAGAATCCCTAGTTTTGATCAACTTTTTACTTTGGAGTGTGATACAAGTGGAATGGAAGTAGGGGGTGTGTTAAGAAAAGAAGGTAGGTCAGTAGCCTTCTTCAGTGAAAATCTATATAAATGAATAAAGAAATACTCTTCTTATGATTTGGAACTATATGTTTTGCTTCAGTATCTTAGGAAGTAGAGAAATTACTTATTGCCCAAAGAATTTGTCGTGCTTACTGATAACCAAGCCTTGAGCTATATAAACACCTAAGAGAAGCTCAGTAATAGACATTTGAAGTGGATGGAATACCTTCAAGCATTCACATTAAAAATAAAGCAAAAAAAGGGACAATTGAACAAGGTTGCAGATGCCTTGAGCAGGAGGGTGTTAACCATTTAGGAAGTTCAGTTGAAGAGAATTGGGATAGAGAGTTTCAAAGACCTCTACAAAGAGATGAAGACTTTGGTGAAGCCTATAAGGTATGCTCTGATTTTCTGAATCATTTTCATAGCCATTATTTGGATTTTACCTTGTAGAGTGGATTGTTGTTTAAGGGGAACCAATTGTGTCCTTAAGGGTTCAATGAGAGAAAATCTCATTCAGGAAAAGCATAATGGAAGCTTTAGTGGCCATTTTGGTGTGAAAAACACCCTAGAGTTGGTTCAAAGGTTTTACCTTTGGCCCAAGATGGTGAGAGATGTAAACAAGTATGTTGAATAGTGTGTAGTATGCATGAAAGAAAAAGGAGGAGCTAGCAATGCAGGTCTGTACCAACCTTTTCCAATCCCTAACAAACCATGGGAGTGTGTTAGCATGGATTTAATTGTAGGGTTACCTAAGACCAAGCATGGCCATGATAGTATTTATGTTGTGGTAGACAGATTTAGCAAGATGGGTCATTTTATACCTTTTAAGGCTACAAATGATGCCAGTAACATTGCACACTTGTTATTTAAGGAGATTTTATGAATCCATGGACTACCCCTAAGTATTGTCTCAGATAGGGATGTTAAGTTCATGAGCCATTTTCAGAAAACACTATGGAGTAGATTGGGAACCAACTTGTAATTTGGTTTAGCTTACCACCCTCATACTGATGGCCAAACTAAGGTGGTTAATAGAGTGTTAGGTAACTTGTTAAGGTACCTAACCAAGGAGTATGGGAAGACATGGGATGTGGTCATTCCCCAAGTAGAGTATGCATACAATGACAGTGTTAACAAAAAAATGGGTAGAAGCACATTTGAAGTTGTTTATGGGATGCATCCAAGGGGTGTATATGAGCTGAGAGACTTTGGAGCTATGGAGTATAGGAGTGGTCATGCTAAAGACTTCACTCAAACCATGAAGGAGATCCAAGAGCATGTGAAGAAGACAATACTAGAGTCTACCCCAAAGTTGAAGGCTAGGATGGATGAGAAGAGAAACGATGTTCAATTTGTATGAGGTGATTATGTTATGGTACATCTGAATAAGTCTAAGTTACAGAAGGGGATGCCTACAAAACTACAGATGAAGAGAGAGGGACCCTGCAAGATTGTAGCCAAGTGTGGGGATAATGCCTATAAGGTGGATCTACCTACTGAATTGAGCATCTCACATGTCTTTAATGTGGCTGATTTGATAAAATTTAAGGGACATTTGACAGAGATGGATGTGAATAGAGAAGAGGTTGGCAAAGATGTGGAGCCTGATGTTTTACCTCCCAAGATGAAGAAAAAAGTTGATAGAGTATTGGACTCAAGGGTCAAGAAGACTACCAAACATAAGGTGTACATGGAACACCTCATGAAGTGGAAGCACAAACTAGAGTTAGAGGCAACATGGATTGCTGATGTAGATTTCAAGAAGATGGGCATTCCTGAAGACATTGTGTCCACAGGAGTGACATGACTTCCCTTTGTGGGGGAGTATGGTGCAAGAGCACCTAGGTAGGGCTACTTAGTAACCTAGGCTCCTAGTTTGATTTTGAATTGTATTGATCTTAGCCAAGTGACTAGTGAAATGATAGGACTAGATAGGTCCTAAGTTGTGTTGATCTGGTTAGAAGACCTAACTAGGTCATTTGATGTTAAGAAGTAGTGTTTTGTTCAAATTAGGGTACTGTTCCAAAATGATAGAACCTTGATTTTTATGCTTGTTAGAGTCTAGGAGAGATAATTTGGCATCTAATAGGCATGTTAGTACATTTGGATAATCTATGTGGTGTGTTGACCAAGTTAGAATGCAAGAATCAAAAACATGTAAAAGTTGTCAATGTTGTCATTGACAACATTCACAACATTTCTTGCAATTATGGACCTTCAAGAAATTGGTTGTATAACTATCAAAAATAGTTGGATTAGTGCCATGTTCAAATATATAAGGCCTCCCCTAACATGTGTGTTGGGTTGGATGAATTTGGAAATTCAGAGTACGGACTCTGTAATTGGGAAACCAGTTACAGTTGAGCATTTTTGTAGACATTTTGGTGTTTAATGGATTGAAATACAGACTGTGAGTTGTGCAAGAGTTAGTTGATATAATTATTTTTTTTGTATGTGATTAGTTGGCATTTTATTTCTAGTTTCATTTCTTTTGTAAATAGTTTTGTTTTCTGCATTGTCGCTGGTCTAAACCAGACGATTTTTCCAAATGGGATCATAGCTCATCATTCCACTATGGCACTTTTACAGGATCTTGGAATGGGTGAGGTGACTCCTTGTACTATATTTGTGATGAAGGATGGGACCTAGAAAGAATGTTTTATAATTTTACAGTGATGCCATAGGCGAGCTAGAGATGCATGGCTAGGGATCACAGTGAATTATAGAGGAAATATGAGTGATTGAAAGCATTGGTAGCTTCACTCAGAGGATGTGGAGATGAGGAAGTGTGTATGAAGAAGTCCCAAATCCAATGGGAAGTTCTGGTGATCAATTCTTCATGGTGAAAAATTGAACCCTTATCGGTAAGTTTAGTAAATGGCGAAACCCTTAATTATAGGCTTGAAAATAGTAACCCTCTGTACAGACAGTTTGGGAAGGTAAGACCTAGAAAATATTAAAGGTCTTAAAAGAGGGTGTCTAGATATGGAATTATTTTTTCACCTTGTTTATAATCTTTTGAATTTATTTGCAGAAAGGTGCCTAATTAGGCCTAATGCTTGTAGCCATGTTTTGGGTGAGTTTGGAGTGTTTACTTGAACTCGATTGGTATTTCACTACTAACTATGTTCTTAGACATTGAGTTGAATTCAGTTGTCTTTCTAGAAGCCTCCCTCTCCATTGGCGTTTGGTTTTGATCAATTTTGGATCAATTAGTATAGAAGGGGCAAGAAGACCTCTATGGGGTATGTAGTGAGTTGAGTTGACTTCTTGATTGGTGTTGACAAGTTAAATAGGGGAAGGATTGGGGAAAAGAATCATTGGAAGATTAGGGTTAGCTAAGAACCCTAATAGGCTAGAGAAGTGGCCTATAGGATACCCTAGAAGAAGATATGGTTGTGAGAAATACTTGTCATTACATCACCCCGCCTGGCTGGCTATTTCTCCTCCTCGGGTAGAGGAGAAAGAAAAAGATAAAAAAGATGTTGCAAATGGCTGGGTAGTTCCCAACCCTCCAGTCAAACCTAGGGATGGTTGGGGTTCTAATGATAGATATCCTCCTTTAGCTGGCACTGATCTTTCATCCTGAAGGCTTTTTGTTTTTTTTATGAATAGTTTCTAGTTTATGTTTTCAGCTGGATGTCATGTGAACTCTCGCGGGGTGATTTTTATGTCCCCCGACCCCTTTTTGTGAATATGTAACTTTTATATTAAATTAATAGGAAAGGCACTAATCATAAAAAAAGGCAGCTAACAAATTCATTATGGCATTCTTTTAGTCTTTTAATTCCTCCTCATCTAAAAATTCATGTAAAGCTTATTACTATGAATACACTAAATCTAAATCTAAATCTAAATCTAACTCTAACTAAATCTAACTAACTATATTACTATGAATACAAAGCTTATTACTAGGAATACACTAAGTAGAAAAATACAAAAGAATACACAAGAGTGAGAGATAGAAGTTGTGTATTCTTTTGTATTTTTCTACTTAGTATTTTTCTATGATGTTTTGAAGTGGTTAGGTATCCTTAAAATTAGGTGTTAGTTCATGCGCTAGGCATAAATTGCATCAAAATAATAAAAAATAAAAACTTTTTTTTAAAGTGCATAGAATCAAGTGTAGAACAATAATATGCAATTTATTTTGAATCTGGTTGAGTAGATCAAAATTTATTAAGGAAATAGTAGACATATGTATCTAAGAACTATGATGACACTGGTAACTAAAGTTACTATGCTAATGTTGTCCAAAAATAGAAAAATATATATGGTTATAAATTAGAGAAGATGGGTGAGATTATGGTGGTAATTTTATAGATACCCACTTGATGATGCATGAACCTAATGATGAGGAAGTTGAGATACCAACCTGAAAGAACAAAAGATGTGTAAAGGGAGAGAAATAGAGGAAAAAAAAAGTCTCCCAAGTCTTAGATTCATTGTCCGATCCTCTTACCTAACCATAATGTAACCGGGTTCCTAACTATTAAAAAAACTGATTGGGTTCTGTAAGAGGAAAATAAACTTTCCTAGTTCTTCATAACATGAACGGGTTATGTAGAACTAAAAGCATATGTTTTTAGTTCTATAGAAATTGTATGTGTTTTGAAAATATTAAAACACATGCTTGTAAACTTAACATACAGTACATAGATATATATATTGTTGGAATTATTGGAATGATGTACTGAGAGGGGAGGGGTGAATGAGTACATCTAAAACTTTTTATGTGGTTAGCCCATTAACCTTTGATTCATCAAATTTGTATATTCCTATCTATCTGTTCATCTTTCTATATGTATGTGAAATCATAATATAAGTTCTTTACATATGTAAACATTCAAGAAACATTCATGAAAACAAATAACACATAACACATGATATGATATCGCAAAAAACTCCTGTTAGAAAGTAAAAATTTATGTGGGGATGTCTACCCACAAAACTTCACTATCTACAGATAAGAAGGGAGCCGATAAAGGCTTACAATTGATCACTTTTGATGATCTACCATGTTAAGAGTATTATAGTGGAGACTTGTTAGGATCTACTTCGTTTGAAGCTTTAGCAACACCGTTAGGTGTGCACTTTGTTAAGAGATTTATCAAAGAACTGTTAAGTCCACCTTCTACAAAAGGATTTTAGTTGTGATGCACTTATTAGAATGCAACTACAATATAAATTTTGATCTGATAGTGAATGCAATCTCTAATTGCTGATAAAAGATCTTGTAAAGCTTAAAATTTAAATGTAATCACCTTGAGTGATTGATTGATACCTTGTCTCTGCTTGTCGATAGCCTTTCTATGTTCTTGATAACTGATTTGATCCATTTTTGTACTTTGCATGAATTCTCTTCTACTTCTTGGATACTCTCCATGGCTACTATGATTTGTCAAATTATTAAAAGTCACATTTTATTAAAAATGATTGAACATCTATTTATATTAGTTTCTAGCTCTATTCTTGATTCACCCTTTTACAAATTAACTCTAGATCCAAGGTTTACAACTTGACCTTGATCTTTAGTTAGATATGTTTTAGATCCATTAGGATGCTTTAAAAAATTCACAATTTTCTTGCTTGACCCTCAAGTAAAGATTTAAAATAAATAAAAACTCTATAAATAGAATTGCAATGTTTTATCTAATGTGTAAAGCTAGATCCACTTTTTGTGGGTTTTGTAACTGACTGTCGGTTCTGATGGTTGGGCTGCTCTGTCAGTTTTGTACTCTGTCGGTGTCCCTTAATTGAACTGTTCATCAGGTATGTCTATTTTGCTCCATCGGCATTGTTCTCAATACTGTATCATCGGTAATGCTTGTCGTCAGTTTGAATCTTGTCAATGTTCATTGGGCAAGTCTATACTTAGCATTTTTATGATAGGCATTTTCATCTTATCGGGTATGCTTGTTTTTTGTCGGTTATGCTTATATCGATGACCTTTATCATGTTTTTTCCTTTAAGTATACTAATAGAAAAAATTAATGTCATCAATCTCCCCCTTTGACATTAGTATCAAAAACTGATATGTGCAACATACTAAGATGTATTAGTATGTACACCTGTGTATACTTCTTCCTTAGTCATGAAATGAGTCCCCCTTTGTATATGCCGGTAAGTGTAAGTTTATGTGCATTATTCTTGTTGTACATACATTATACATATCCTCATATAGTATTTTGTACATATGTATACATTCCTCCTTTTTCTACTAAAGTATATATGTACATATGTATACATTCCTCCTTTTTTGATGAGGGCAATGGTACTTACAACTTTTCAAAAATGTGAGAGTGTGAGGCTTTGATTTCCTCCATTGTTTTCTCCCATTTCTCCTTTAAATTCTCAAGATCCATATGCTCAAGTGATATCCTCACATGCATGTCATATATGTTGTCTACCTCAGACATCTCTGGGGTTGAGATCAGATTTTGCATATCTATGATATGTTGTTGCAGAGTGGTGAGGTTTGGAAATATGTGAGCTTTTAGCTCTATAATGTCATTTTAGAATTGTGTCTTTGCATCCCATATTTCTTGTCTCAATTTTTTTACCTCTGTGATCTTTTCATGATGTAGTTTTATTGTGTTTGCATCAAAGGTTAAACTCAGTGCACTTGTTGTTAGATCTGAATCTAGTTGTGACAACTTTTCACTATTTTATTTTATGAAATTTTCTAGTGTGCATAATTTCTAAACTAAGGTAACAGCTTCAACAATCATAGGTTCTAATTCACTTGCTAGTTCAAAGAGCTTTACCTTGTTCTTTGCCACTTCTTGGCTGATCTTCTCAACTAGTTTGTGTTGATACTTCATCTCTGCCTGTTCTTCCATTGCCTTCTCTGCATCAACATTTTGATTTGTGATGGCATCGGTAAGAACTACTATTTGTTCCATGAATGATATACTATCTTCAATTTTGATACCTAGAACAAGTTGATGTAGGCTATCCCTTGCTTTATCAAGTGCTTGGGCTTCCCAATGTGCCTTTTTCATTTTCTCTTGAATTGCTTTTCTCTAACACATCACTCCAAACTTTTGAAGTGCTTCAATATCTAAAGTGGATACATCCCACTTGGGTATCTCAATTACCTCATCAAGTGTGACCACCAAGATATCTTTCTTTATCAAGTGTGACCGCCAAGATATCTTTCTTTAATACTTTCTTCTTCTTTTTCTTTGGCTGGGAGGCAGATTTGTGTACTACCATTTGTAAACCTTGAGATTAGATGGATTTTGTAGGTGAGGGTCGAGAAGATGAGGCATCTTTTTGTTTCTTTTCTGAGTCGACCGGTTGGTTTTTTGAAGACGTCTCTTCATTGGCCTTGGGTGTATCAACAGATTTATCTTCCTTTTCTTTCATGCTTTCATCATTCTTAAATTCTTCACTCTTTTCTTTCTCTTCATCTTTTCTCAATATTTCATCTATTTTATTATCTGCTCCTTTGTATTTTTTAGTAGACACCTCTTGCTGTGTGTCGGTTGCATCCTTCATCTCTGTATCTGTATCTTTCAAAGTATCTGATGGATTTTTATTTTGTTCATTACCCGTTTCCTTGGGTATATCATCATCTTTCTTAGATAATTTATCCTGACTTGATTCAATGTCAATAGCTTGTATTAAAATTTTCATTTTGGTCGGTGTATTGACCTCTGCAGTGTCAATAGTTGTATCCTGTCTGTCGGTATTGCCCTGTGCATCATTGATATTTTCATCTTTTTGTACTTCTAGAGGGTCTTTTCCTGTAGTCTCATTGATAATGTTATCCAACCATGATTCATCATTGATATCATCAGTTATGTTATCTTTTATTGTCAAATCTACTTTGGTAACCTCTTCTTCATTACTCAAGTCAATATGAATTGGACTTGGTGGAATTTGGCTTTCCTCATTCTGTGTTTTGTCAAGAGTAGTGTCGAGCCATACTTCATTTATAACTTCAGTATGTTTGGGGCCTGCTTGATCACTCTCTTTTTTACCCAATTCCACAGATGAATTATCTTGTATATCCTTAATGATGATGTTTTCCTTCTTCGGGCTAGCTTCCTTAATGGGCTAGTTAAGTATCTTGCACCACCTTTTAATGGTGTCTTAATCAAGATCAATTAGCTTCCCTTTGAGAAATTCATATGCTCTCATTTTTGGTGAGAACTGCTTTTCATATTTCTTCATCATCTCACTTATTTCTTCCTTCTTTGAATCTGAAGGCATAAGATTAACAAGTACTCTTTCTCTTATTTCTTTCTCTTGATGCAGAGCAAATGTCCATCTAGCAAACAATCTCGCTGATAATTCCTTAGGAACATCATATTCTGAGAATTGTAGTGGAACATAATGATGTTTGCACATTTTAACTATAACAGTGTCTTCTATCTTATTTTTATCCTTTGGATCAAACTTTAACCATTTCCTAATGTTAGGATTAGAAATATATGGTGATTCTAAGATATTCTTACAGATTTCATCAATTGTCTTTGGTATCAAGGGTTCTTTCCCCTTTTGCACATCTATGTCAGCTTCATCCATAGCTGAGTCTTCTAGATCCTCTTTTGTCCTAACCTATTTCCTCCTTTTGGTCTGTATTTCCTTAGGTGAGACCAGTTTTCTCTTGTAGGTTCTCACTTTACCTTTCTTAAGTGGTGAAGGAGATGATTCCTTTGCAGTTCTACTTCTTGTTCTAGAAGCGGTTGTTGTTCTTGCTTTCTTAGGTGGAGGTGGAGGTGGTGAATCTGATTGTGTACCCTCTAAATCAACTTTTTCAGTTTCTTCACCAATAGGTGACTGGCCTTCAGTTTGTTCCTCCTTTCCTTTTGTTTCCTCTTCACCTTCTTTAGTGACTGCAAATTGCTTGGTTAACTTTTTAACCATTTTCTTCTTCTTGTTTATAATTTTCTTGACAGTAAGATCTATTTTGATCTTTGATTTGACTTCTTCATAGGTGCCAAATATTGCTTTCTTGTTGTCAACTGGTTCATTCAATAGTTCCTTGATGCACTTAGTAGCCTACCTTGTTTTGATATCATATTCCAAATGTGATAGCCAGGATTTCCTAGGTATTACTGGTTTGACATGGGTAAAATTAGTATCTACCATAAAACATATATCCTCTTTGTATTATTCTATCAAAATTTCAGGTATCCTAGTTCTTGCTTGCATCTTTTCTTTAAATCCTTTGAAGTACTCCTTCATTCGGTCATCAAAATTTGTTCCTAGTGACTCTATATGCTCACATATTTGTATGGTGGCTGGTTTTCTTGTATCCTATACTACTTTTCCCCATGGAAGGAAAGTATTCTTCAAAGTGAAATAATATGCACATAATGAGGGAACCAAACTTCCAAGTGTTTGTTCTTGAGTATCTTATGGTTTTCATGTTCTCCTCGAGTTGATTCAACAAAATCTCTGCAAGATCCATCTTATTTCCTTGTTTGATGATCTTGTATCTTGTGTTCATAGCAGTGCTTGCTATGCTATTCATTTTTCTGGCCTGGAAGATCTTGTATCCTACCACACATGAACCAAACTTGAGTTCTTCATCGGTGATAGTGTTAACCTTGAGACCTTTCTTGTTTGATTTTACATCAGTTAGCTTTTCCACTTCCTTCAAGGATGGGTGCTTGTGAGCTTATGGTTGTTTAGTTATAGAATATCCAGTAACTGCATGAATAACATCCTTTGTTATTCATTTTTACTTATTGAGCCATAATGTATGGTTATGCATCCTATTGAGAACTATCTTTATCCATTCTATCTTAAACACTCTGGAAAAATGTAATGCATTTGTGAGACCTTTCACTTCCAGATGCTTGTGCTCTTCTTTCAGGTTTCCAGCTTCATCACAAAGTTCCCTGTAGGCATTATCTATGTTTAAATCTCCTAATTCTGAGATCTTGCAATGTATATAGGACCTTACGTCCTCTACCAGCATAACCCTAGCTGAGATTCTGGAGAATGCTCCAGAATCATCAGGTTGTGATGCAATTTCTGGGTGCAACTTGTATTTAGGTTCAACACAAGTGTCTCTGCTGACAAGCTTGATTGTTTTCTTTTTATCTTCTTTCAACTTTTCAGATCTAGAAGTAGATGCCATTGATTTAAGAAATTTAGGGCTTTTCATGATTTAAATAGTGCTGTCAGTGAATGCAGGTACTTACTAAATCTCTTTGATCACTCGTGAATCCTTTGAGTTGAGTTAAAATCTTGTTGAGGTCGCACTTCAATTTTCTCTGCAATTGCTCTGCATAGCTCTGCTTGGTTGCTCAAAAATTACGGGTGCGAAATGAGTTCTTCTGTCATGCTTTTATAACTTTTGTGCCCTAAGTTGTCATTAATGCTCAACAACTCATCAGTATAAAAATACTAAGTTCATCGATTGAGACATAAACAACATCTTCAGTGTAGGCGCAAAGTGTCAAGATTGCTAGCACCTTTGGTGACTTCACCGATAATTGTCGGTAAAATGGTGATGACAACTTTCATTGGCTCAAGGATTACCAATATCTGTCGGTTTACACTTACCAACTTGGCTTTTGTGTAATGACTGATACATTTCGGTAAGTAATGTTAACTTTTTTGTGTGTGTTCACCGATGCTAATTTGTACCCATTAACTGATGGTTATTTTTCAATAATATTACAAGTAACAATATAGTGCATCTTTAATAATGCTAATTTTGTCTATATGGTCAATATGTAAATGGAACCGATGCACAATATAACTTGTCATAATGCAGTTCCTTACTTGTGCAATTTAGTTGGAGATAGTGATGTGACTAGATTCATTGGATGGGGCGTCATCATTTGCATTGCTTGTTCCAGCACCATTAGTGTTTGTGGATTTTACCCACATCTTATTTCTCATCTTCTTGATGTCATCAATGGTGTTTCCATTGGGATAAGTTCTTGTTTCTGTCAGTCGGTCTTTGCAATCTTTTATCACATGTCCAACCTTATGGCAATGTAAACATGCCATACCTAGATTGAACCATCCTCTTGTTTCTAGTCCATTTTCTCATATAGTTGGCAGATATATGACCATACCTTCCCCATGTTGTACAATTTACCCATGTTATATAGTCCCAAACATATGAGTTACCTACTCTTGTTGGTTTGTAGCCAATATCAGGTTCTTTTGGTGTCCATGCTTTCTTATTCTTTTTCCAGCATTCCTGATATTATTTCCATTCATTTTCTAGGTAGGACAGTACTTGTCCATGTAGGTTTCCTTCTTTGGCTTTGTCACCTTGGATCTACATTCATATGCCTTGTGTCCTTGATTGTGACATTTATAACAATTACCAATGAAAGTAGATTGTGATTGAGGAATACCTCTCATTTTGTTTTTGAAAATGTTTGAGGTGTGACCTGGTTTTCCATAGTGATTGCATGACAACTTTTTGGTCCTTGAAGTTGCATAAACATTCCTTTGATCTGATTGATTAGATGATTCTCCATTGTCAGCGTACCCTATTCTTATGTAGTCATTGAATCTTCTTTGACCGTCAAGGAAATCATCCTTTCATTTATTGCCATCTTTAGCTTTCTTGATCAATTCATTGTGTCGATTATGAATCTTGACTTCATGCTTTAGTTTCTCATTCTCTTCCCTTAGCTTACTGATGATCTATATTCTTTCAATGAGTTCAGTATTTAATCTGTTTGCCTCTTGACTCATAAGAATAATCTGATTTGTAATCTCATGGTGATGATTAGTAAGTCTTTGAATCTCTGATTCTTTTTTTTTGTAGCTTCTCAGTGATTTTCCTCCTATCATCAATAGCCAATGTTCTCTTTGATTCTTCTTTTCTTGAATCATTCATGACATCATTTTTACCATCTGAGTCTCTTGACCGATTTGCAAAATCTTGATTTTCTCTGTCAGATGTAGATTGACTTCTTGTAGACTTGTGATCTCTTCTACTGATGTGTCTGAAGATTTTCTTGTTGATGATTCAGCATAGTTGAAGTAATATGGAATCTCCTCTTGATAATATTTTTCATTAAGCTTAGTTTCCATGATATTTCTTTCATCAAGCAACTTTCTCATGCTTACTCTCACCTCTTTATACTACCCATAGTAAATCTGAATTTGTAATTGTTCATTCTCAATAGTCTTGTCCATTTTGTACTTTTCCATTGTGTTGATATTTTCTCTTAAGTTTTTAAGCTTTTCAAGAAAGATACTTTGCTCTAATACCAATTTTTGGAATTATTGGAATGATGTACTGAGAGGGGAGGGGTGAATGAGTACTTCTAAAACTTTTTATGTGGTTGGCCCATTAACCTTTGAGTCATCAGATTTATATATTCCTATCTATCTGTTCATCTTTTTATATGTATGTGAAATCATAATATAATTTCTTTACATGTGTAAACATTCAAGAAATATTCATGAAAACAAATAACACGTAACACATGATATGATATCGTAGAAAACTCCTATTAGGAAGTAAAAATTGTGGTGGGGATGTCTACCCACAAAACTTCACTATCTGCATAGAAGAAGGGAGCTAATAAAGGCTTACAATTGATCACTTAAGATGATATACCCTGTTAAGAGTACTATAGTGGAGATGTGTTAGTATCTACTTCATTTGAAGCTTTAGCAACACTATTAGGTGTGCACTATGTTAAGAGATTTATCAAAGAAATGTTAAGTCCACCTTCTACAAAAGGATTTTTGATGAAGGGTGCTCCCCTTAATACCACAAACACATAACATAAACAGAAAAACAACAACAATATGCAAGAACGGAAAATTGGCTTCTTATTATCTCCACAAATGTGGAATTACAAACTTTCAGAATTACAATATGCAAAGCCACATGGGCATTCCCTTACAATATTCTGTAGGACAAAGCCTCGAATTATTACCCAGAT
>MU222639.1:125007-137789 GCA_018584345.1 Thuja plicata
AAAATAACTTATCTATCTATTCATCTTTCTTTATGCATATGAAATCATATCATACATTCCATTTGATGTGTAACAATAAAAGAAACATACATGAAATTTGATAACACATAACACAAGATATGGTATCGTAGAAAACTCCTGTTAAGGAAGTAAAAACTATGGTGGGGATTGTTACCCACAAACTTCACTATCTGCAGATAAGAAGAGCCGGTTAAGGCTTACAATTTGGTCACTTCTGATGACCTACCCTATTAGCAGTATTATAGTGGAGACCTGTTAAGATCTACTTCATTTGAAGCTTTTAACAACACTGTTAAGTGTGCACTCTGTTAAGAGATTTACAAAGGACGGTTAAGTCCACCTTCTACAAAAGGATTTTAGATGTGATGCACTTGTTAGAATGCAACTACATAATTCTTTGATCTAATGATAAATGCAATCTTCAATTGTTGATAAAACAGATCCTATGAAGCTCCAAAAATACTATTAATTATCTTTCCATGATTGAGTATTGCCTTTATCTGCTCGTCGGTAGCCTCTGTGTGTTCTTGTTAACTGATGTATTTTGTTTTTGCTCTTTGCATGAATTATGCCTTCTACTCCTTAGATGCTCTTCATGGCTATCAATTATTAAGAATTCATGTATTCACAATTGAGTACGAACATCTATTTATACTAATCTAGGCTCAATTCTTGATTCATGCATTTACACGTTAACTGTAGATTCAAGATATACAACTTGATCTTGATCTGTAGTTAGATATGTTTTTGATCTATTAGGATGCTTTAAAGAATTTACATAAAGCATGCATGACCATCTAATATGATTTAAAAATAAAATAAAACTCTATAAATAGATTTACATTGCTTTAATCGACGTGTAAAACTCAGATCCACAATTTGTGGGTTCTTGATCTGTCTTTCGGTTCTGATGCTCGAGTTTTTTGATCGTCGGTGTTCCTTCTTGAAAATGTCATCGGGTATGCTTGTCTGTTCCTGTCAGGTTGATTCTGGAAATTGTATTGCCAGTAATGCTTGTGTTCACCAATAATGCTTGTGTTCACCGGTAATGCTTGTGTTCGTCGGTGAAGCTTGTGTTTGCCGGTGAAGCTTGTCACATTTATACTTAGCATTTTTTTTCAAAATTCTTTGTGCTATCGGGTATGCTTGCATTTCACCGATATTGCTTATGGTTTGCCGGCGATGCCTACTATCTGCCAGTAATGGTTTCTGTCTGTGTTTTTCCTCTGAGTATACTAATGGAAAAATAATGTCATCAAACTGCTCTTCTAGTCCCTATTTAAAGGTATATGGATTAAATTAATAATAAATACGATCATTTTTTCTCTCTTACCTTTTCATTTTGTATCATAGCAACATCTATTTGAGCATTGCATTTAGAATGGGTACTCCATTGTGTTAAAGATTTTCTAGTTCTGAGCATCAGGTTTGGTTGAACTAGATCGTGTAACAATGGAGAAGTGTAGAAAGTGAGAAAAACATAACACAAAGACATACCAAATATAACAAAATACTTCACCAAAATGAGCACTAAAATGTCAGGCTTAATCATTTCTATTTATAGGCAAACTGACATTAAATGCACAAACCAAATTTTGGTGATATTTTATGGTGAACGGCTAGGGTCGGCTAATGAGCGGTTGCACATGTTTAATATGGATGATCTGGAACATTCTCTTAGTTGTGCCGACCATGGTAGTTGGTGGAAGTAATTAATTTATTTCAACATCCCCCTAAATTAATTACGCTAACTATTATAAATATTCCCCCATAACCTAGAAAGGATGGGTTTTGACCTAAAGCCTTGTTAGGTACCTATTTACAATCATCATTCACTTAATATAATGGTTGGAATTCACTAGAATCCCCCCTTAATGATAACCATGAGATAGATAAGTGACTACTCATAAGCCTAAAAGATGTCTAAGAAATAAAAACTTAGCTTCACATAATGTCTTGGTGAATATATCAGCAATCTGGTCCTCTATCTTGCAATATTGAAGATGAATCACTTGTTGTTGGATGAGATGCCTGATATAATGATGATAGACCTCAATATGTTTTTTGTGAGCATGAAATAATGGATCCTTGGACAATGAGATGGCACTTTGATTATCACAATGAAGTATAGAAGGTCCTGGCTGATGTTTCTTGAGCACTGATAGAATAGATTTTTGCCATGTTATTTCTTTAGCTGCTTCATTTTCTGCGGTATATTCAGCCTCTATAGTGGATAGAGAAATAGTAGATTGTTTCTTTCTACACCATGAAATGGGACCTGCGCCACCAAGATAGACAACAATACTTGTAGCTGATTTGCATTCATTTGTACATCCTGCCCAATCAGAACCTAAATAGCCAATACATGGAAGATCTCCATGAGATGAATAATAGACACCCATTGTCAAATTCCCTTGCACATATTGTAATTTCTTTTTTCTGCTATCCAATGTGGGACCCTATGGGAACTCAAAACTCTGTAAACCACACTGACTGCAAAAGAAATATCTGGTCAAGTGTGAGTTAAATACACAAGACTACCAACCAATTTCATGTATAAGGTAGGATCAACATATTCTCCTTCCATATTCTTGCTTAACTTTAAACCTGGAGCAACTAGAGTAGACACACTTTTACAATCTTCCATCCTAAACTTTTTCAACAAGTCTAGAGCATACTTGGTTTGAGAGAGATAAATGCCATCATCTTTCTGCCATACTTGTATACAAAGAAAGTAATATAGAAAACCAAGATTTGTCATCTCAAATGTATCTTGAAAGTTTAACTTTATGTCACTAATTTGGTTCATGTTATGTCTTGTAATGATAATATCATCAACATAAAGCACAATAATTATGATGCCACCACCATCCAATTCCTTCACATACAAATTTGGATTATGAGCACTATTGTGGAAGCCTTGAATTTGGAAATATTTATCAATTTTAGCATACCAAGCCCTTGGAGCTTGTTTTAATCCATATAGAGACTTCCTTAATTTACAAAACAAGTGTTCTTTTCCCATATTTTCAAATCCTTGGGGCTGCGTCATTTAGATTTCTTCATCAATTTCACCATTCAAAAATGCATTTTTAACATCCATTTGGTGAAGAGGCCACTTTAAATGTGTTTCCAATGTAATAGTCCTAACAGTACTAATATTTTCTACTGGGGCAAATGTTTCTGTGTAATCTATTCCCTCTTTTTGTGAATACCCTTTTTCCACTACTCTTTCCTTGTGCTTTTCAATACTTCCATCTAGCTTGAACTTAGTCTTATAAACCCACTTATTGTTACTACTTGTGGAATGGGAGAGGATTTTTTCATATGATCAAATCCTTCATTAAACTTGACATCCCTACTTGTAAAAACATCTTCCACACTAGGATACAACCTATATCCTTTCCTTTGATCATCATACCCCACAAAGATGCACTTAACACTTTTCTTATCAAAACTCCTTTCTCTAATCTCATATGGTATATGAGCATATGATTCACATCTAAACACTCTAAAATACTTAACATTTGGTTTCCTCCCACTCCATGCTTCTTCGGGAGTAATATTTTGCAAACAACTTGTGGGAGATCTATTTAAAACATGAGATGCAGTATTAATAGCCTCAGCCCATAGAAACAAAGGAAGATACTTGGATTGTATCATACAACATTCTATTTCTACTCAAGTCCTATTCTTCTTTTCAGTAACACCATTTTTTTGAGGAGTATATCTAACACTCATTTGCCTCTTGATTCCATGATACTCACAAAAATATTTGAAATTTTTATTCACATATTCTCCACCATTTTCAGTTCTTATTTGCTTGATCTTATTTCCACTTTTATTTTCCACAAGAGCTTTAAATATTTCAAAAATTTTAAATACTTCGTCCTTTTTCTTTAGGAAGTAAACTCAAACTTTCCTTGAAAGATCATCAATGAATATCAATATTTACCTAGCTCCTCCCTTTGATGTGAGATTCATAGGGCCACACAAATCACTATGGACAAGTTGAAGGATTTTTCTTTCCCTCCATGTAGACCTCTCAAAAGTGTCTCTATGTTGTTACCAACCATGCATCCTTGACACACTTGTGTTTACCTTTATCCATGGTAGTCCATCAACCATATCCATCTTTGAAAGCATAGACAAACTTTGATAGTTTAAGTGACCATATCTTTGATTCCACAGCTCACTTAATGTTGATCTTGTAGTAATACAAGATTTCTTATTAACATATCCTAAAACTTTGTAGATGTCATCATTCTCAACTCCTGTGGCCACTATTTTATATCTCTCATTAATATTCTTGATCAAACACTTATCTGAATAGAGCTATACCTTATAACCATGTTGAGTTATTTGACTCACTGAAAGAATATTTTTGGTTAACTTAGGTACAAGATTCACATTAGCTATTACCAATTGTTTACCACCATTTCCTTTCATTGAAATTGTACATATTCCTTTAATATCATGTGAACTATCATCACTGAGAAATATTCTTCCACCTTTTGTTTCTGCTAAAGAGATAAAAATGTTTTTGTTGTAAGTCATATGTTGGCTAGCTCTTGAATCAATACACCATGCCTTACTTGAATCAACCTGAGAAAATAAAGAAGTTGTCATTATATGATGATCACCCTCTTCTTGAACATAATTTGATTTCCTTCTTTGATTAAATCTCCTTTGTGATTTCTTAAAACATTGATCAATTTTATGTCCTTGTCCACAATTATAACATGATAGAACTTTCTCCTTTAAAGTTACTTTTGTAGTTTCTGTTGGATGATATCAGTTTTGGTACTGATTATACTATTGATATTCATGTTTTGTCACTGATGTCAACATATGTTTCTATGGAGAAGACAGACTGGTTACTTGACTGGTAGAAGTGTACGGACACTATACAGATGATTCAGAATGATCAAAATTGGATATATGAAGAAGGATGTGTGTTGACCTTATTTTTAAGGTATTTTCAATTTATGTTACATATTGCAGATGTTACATTTGATCTGGTGAAGACTAGTTTTTGGACTGTAACTGTGATGTTGGATAGAGCAGGTCTCTATGTTTTGGGTATATCTTTCAGAAAAACATATTTCAAATGAAGCGAGCTTACTGGTGGACACTTGACATATGTTATAATAATGGGTTGAGTTTGATTTTTGTTTGATTACTGGTGATGTCATCTGTGGCGTATATTCTCAAGGAGACCTATCTGGTGGCCAACTTCAGACATGTAGCATGTAAAATGAATTGTGAGCGTGGATTGCGGATCTAGAAGTATATGTGATGGATTGTATTTTATATTTACTTTTTATAGGTACATGTGTATCTTAGTAAGAGGTTATATAATTATTTTTATAATGGAAAACCTTAATTGGCTGACATAATCAATTATTTGTATATTGGCAAAGCTTAATTGGCTGAACTAAGCCAATTAAAAAAAAGATCTTTTCTTTTAAAAAGATTTAGTAGAGATTGAAAAGGAAGAGAATTGTGGAAGCTGCAAGGCAGCTTGTTGACTATTGTATGTAGAGAAGAGTTGATCATTATACTTCATTGGAACTGACCAAGCAAAGACAGTTGTTATTAGACAGTTCACTGGATTGTATATTTGTGAGATATTTTCTTTTGGAAAGATTTGGTAGAGATTGAAAAGGAAGATAATTGTGGAAGCTACAAGGCTTCTTGACTATTGGATGTAGAGCAGAGTTGATCATTATACTTCATTGGAACTAACCAAGCAAAGATAGTTGCTATCAGATAGTTCACTGGATTGTATATTTTTTATATACACTTGTTTGGATTGTGAATCCCCTAGGGTGGTTTTTACCTTCTTTGGGCAGTATGCCTGGGTGGTGAGCCTACTACTTTTCTTTGAATCCTAATAGGGTATGTCTCCTAACAAGGACTGTGTACTCTAATGTTGTAATAAGCTCCTAATAGGGCTAAATCTTTTAACAAAGATACTATACTCTCAGTACATTATTTGTGGGTGCTAATTCCCACTGGGGTTTTACCTTTAACAGGGTTTCCTCGGCAATAGGTGTCATGTTATGGTGTTGGAATTTACTGTGTTATCATTTGGATTGTAGTTTTGGTTTATAAAGTTTAAAGTTCAATAATCTATATTACAACTGGTTCACTCCCCCCCTCTCAATTATCTTATGGACTGTTATTCCTAATAATTGGTATCAGAGCTACTGGTCCTTAGAGAGAAATATTAATAGCTTGAGGTGATCTTTAAGATGACTTACTATAGGAAGGATAGTCCAAAATTCAATCCTGAAAACTTTGATAGTTGGCAGAACAAGATGAGAACATATTTTATATGTTTTGGAATTGACTACTAGATGATCAAAAAGAAGAATGAGAAGATAGAAACTGAAGATGACATGGAGAAGGCTACTGGAGATGAAAAGAACATTTTTTCATGTAATATGGTTGCAAGGGAATCACTAGTGAGCGCACTTTTTGAAGGTGAATTCATAAAAGTAAAAGACTTGGATTCTGCACATGAGATATGAACAAGATTAGAAGCATTGTATATTGGAGATAAGTTTACTAAATAGGAAAAGATACAGAATTGGAAGACAAAGATGGAATCACTGAAGTTGAGAGAAGATGAGAACATTAGGGCATATGGATAGAGAGTTACTAAAGTAGTTACTAGCATTAGAAACTCTAGAGGTACTTACAGTGAGGAAGAAATGATTGCAAAGATACTCAGATCTTTGACACCTGCTTATAGAAAAAAAGTACACGCTATAGAGGAGATTATACCTTTGACACTAAACTTCACTAGAGATATGTTGATTGGAAAGATAACTAATTTTGAGGCCACATAATTGGGATATTATTTACCTAAGGTTGAGTCAGCATTCAAGGCGACCGTGCATAAGAACAAAAATACATTATCTGGAAATGCAAGCACCAACAGTAATGATCTGAGAGAAGAGTTTGGAGACTATGCTAAAGAATGGGAATAGATATAGGAAGAAGAAAGAAAGCTAGATGAAGTAGTGGCAATGATTGCTAGAAGAGAAAAGAGAGGTAAGGGAAAATTTGAAGGAAAATTACCTTTAAAATGTTTTTCATGTAATAAGATTGGTTATTTTGCATCTAGATGTCCTACAAGATTTTTGAAGCACAAACCTAAATTTTTCAAGTCTAAGTATTCAAAAGACAAGGAATGTTATTATGTTAGTGAAGGTGTATCTGATGATGATGATGAATATGATGAAATTGGATTTAATTTCATTAAGGATGATGAACCTATGCATGAGGAAAAAGCCTTAGTATCCTATGTTGAAAAGAAATCTGAAAGGGTTATAGATAGTGGTTGTTCACATCATATTACTGGAGATAAAAATAATTTTGTGAGTTTGAAAAGACATGATGGTGGTGTTGTCATATTTGGTGACAATACTCCTAAGCTTATCATCGGAATATGATCTATTTCTCTGAATGGGAAGACTAATACTGACAATGTGTTACTGGTTGATGGACTTAAGCATAATCTGTTGAGTGTTGGACAATTAATGGACAAGGGTTATCAATTGAAATTCATTGATGGGAAATGCTCTATCAGAACTAAATCATGAGACTTGATCGCATCTGGTACTAAATCTAGAGGTAATGTATTTTAATTGAACACACCTAAAGCCTCTTGTTTTATTGCGAAGGTTGATGATAGTTGTTTATGGTACAGAAGATTTTTTCATGTTACCTTTGATAACATTGTGAAGATAAATATGAAAAAAGAAGTAAGAGATCTACCTAGATTGTGAAGCCATCTAACACTATGTGTAGAGAGTGTGTTATGGGGAAGCAAACTAGAAGCACTTTTAAAATCAAAGCTTATTCAGTAAAAGGGAAGTTGGATCTAGTGCATACAGATCTGTGTGGTCATACAAGAACTAGATCATACTATGATGAAAGGTACTTTATACTTTTTATTGATAATTTTTCTAGGATGATGTGGGTTACATATTTGAGAGAAAAATATGAAGCATTTGACAAGTTATAGTTATTTAAAGCAAAAGTTGAGAATGAATCTGGCCTGAAGATAAAGTGTTTGAGATCAAGCAGAGGTGGTGAGCTTACATCAGAGTTATTTAATTCATATTGTGAAGAGCATGGAATATTTAGACAGACATCTACACCTAGGACACCACAATAGAATGGGATTGTAGAGCAAAGAAATAGAACTATATTAGATGTTGCAATAACTATGCTACTAGAAGGTAATATATCACATGTTCATTGGAGAGAAGTCGTTGGTACTGTTGTGTACACTTTGAACAGAATTCAGATCAGAGAAGGTACAGGTAAAACTCCTTATGAATTAGGGTTTAATCATACACCTACAGTGAAATATTTTAGAATATTTGGTAGTAAATGTTATATCAAGAGAGATGATGAGATAGGCAAGTTTGATACTAGAAGTAATGAAGGAATTTTTCTTGGTTATTCTATTAAGAGTAAAGCATATAAATGTTACAATCTAAGATTGAGGAAGTTGATTGAAAGTGCCAATGTGAGGATAGATGAAAAGTTTTAGATTCCAGAAAGAATATATGACTGTGGTCAAATTACAGAAATGAAAGAGGGTACTACTGAACCTGAAGAACCTTTGATGATTGACAATGAGACTAAAGATGAACTGTTTGAAATTGCTAAGACTCCTAAGACACTGAGGTATGTAAAGAAGAACCATCCTAAAGATCAAATATTTGGTGATGTAAGTAAGGGCATGATGACTAGATGTAAAGCTAGAGAAGAAATTTATTTGATTTCTCAAGTTGAACCAAAAACTACTGATGAAGCATGTAGAGATGAATCTTGGACTAAATCTATAGAAGAAGAACTTGAATAGATAAAGAAAAACAATACTTAGGAATTGGTTCCAAGACCTAAGAACAAAAATGTTATTGGTACTAAATGGGTTTTCATAAACAAGATGGATGAGGAAGGAACAGTGGTAAGAAACAAGGCTAGACTAGTATGTAAGGGCTATTCGCAATAAGAAGGCATAGACTATGAAGAAACATTTTCTCTTGTTGCTAGATTGGAAGTTGTGAGATTATTTCTTGCAAGTATGTTGCACATAAAGACTTTAAAGTTTATCAAATGGATGAGAAGTCAACATTCTTGAATGGTGATCTAGAATAAGAAGTTTACATTAAGAAACCTGATGGTTTTCGTCTGAAAGATGATAAGAACATGGTTTGTAAGCTAAAGAAAGCATTATATGGACTGAAACAAGCACCGAGGGCATGGTATGCAAGGATGGAAAAGTACTTACTTCATCTTGGTTTCGGGAAAGGTAATGCAGATAGTAATTTATATTTAAGAACTGATGAAGATGCAATCTTGATTATAGAAGTCTTTGTTGATGATATCATTTTTGGAGGCAATGACAAGATGAGTAAGAAGCTCTCTAAAGAATTGGAAAATGAATTTGAGATGTCAATGATTGGTGAAATGAAATTTTTTCTTGGTTTGCAAATTAATCAATGTAAGAATGGCATTTTTATATCTCAGAACAAGTATCTTAAGGAAATGTTGAAGAAATTTGGAATGGAAGATTGTAAACCTATTGGAACACCTATGGTGACTGGACACAAATTGACTAGTAATGATGAGACTCAAAGTGTTGTTCAGAAAAAGTATAGATCTATGATTGGTGGTCTAAAATATCTAACTCACACTAGACCAGATATTACTAATGAGTTGGAATTGTGGCTAGATATCAGGCAGATCCTAAAGAAACACATTTTGTTGCTATGAAAAGAATTTTCATGTATTTGTAAGGGACAATAGAATATGGATTGTGGTATGAAAAATTATATGATTTTACTCTACTAGCTTATACTGATGTTGATTGGGCAGGTAATGTAGATGATAGAAAGAGTACAAGTGGTGGTGCATTTTTCCTTAGTAAAAGGCTGGTTTCTTGGTTGAGCAAGAAGCAAAACTGTATTGCTCAATCTATTGCTGAGTCAGAATGTGTTGCTGCTACAATAAATTGCACACAAGTTGTTTGGATGAAACAAATGTTGAAAGACATTGGAATAATTTTTGAAGAACCAGTGGTTATCCATTGTGATAACACTAGCACAGTAACCATGTCAAAGAATATTGTAATGCATTCAAAGACTAATCATATTTCTATTAAGTATCATTTCTTGAGGGAGAAAGTAGCAGAGACAGAAATTAAACTGGAATACATTAGAAAAAAGGAATAGAAAGCACATATATTTACTAAACCTTTGCCAAAAGATTCTTTTGAATATCTCAGAATCATGCTTGGGGTGATGGCCCCTCCCAGTGGTAATTAATTGATGCAAATATCCATCAGTCTAGTGGCTTTCAGAGCTATATCATTTTCTGGACTTGATGTATGGATCTACTCCACAGGGGGAGTGATCGAAGGAACACTAGAGCACATTCAGGTGATCTTGCACCTGGATGTTGGACATGAAAATTTGAAAAAGCTACAAAATATTACAGTTGAGTTATGGCACCCTTCGCCATTGCTGCCAAAGGGGGAAGGAATCTATGTGAAAATCCCTACTGCTTTGGGGAGATTTGTGTTGAGGATATTTAGAAGATTGTATTGAGAGGAGAAAGTATTTTTTGAGTTGATTTTGGGTTGATGGATTTTCCCATATGTTTCCATTAATGCCAAAGGGGGAGATTTTTGGATGATATTATTTTTGGTACTGATCATACTATTGATATTCATGTTTTGTCACTAATGTCAACATATGTTTCTGTGGAGAAGACAGACTGGTTACTTGACTGGCAGAAGTGTATGGATAATGTATGGATGATTCAGAATGATTGAAGTTGGATATATGAAAAAGGATGTGTGTTGATCTTATTTTTAAGGTCACTTGGCTTTATGTTTCATATTGCAAATGTTACAATTGATTTGGTAAAGACTGGTTTCTAGACTATAACTGTGATACTAGACAGAGCAGGTCTCTGTGTTTCGTGTATATCTTTCTGGCAAAGATATTTTAGATGAAGCGAGCTTATTGGTGGATAGACGACATATGTTGGAATAATGGGTTGAGTTTGATTATTGTGTGATTACTGGTGATACATCATCTATGGTGTATATTCTGGAGGAGACCTATCTGGTGGCCGACTTCCGACTTCAGACATGTAGCGTGTAAAATTAATTGTGAGCATGGATTGCAAATCTAGAAGTATATGTGATGGATTGTATTTGATGTTTACTTTTTATAGGCACTGTGTGTATCTTAGCAAGGCATTATATAATTATTTGTATATTGGAAATCCTTAATTGGACAACCAAATGAATTATTTGTATATTGGGAAAGCTTAATTGGCCGACATAAAGAATTATTGTAAGAGGGTATATATGTGAGATCTTTTCTTTTGGAAATACGTGGTAGAGATTTTAAAGGCAGAGAATTGTGGAAGCTGCAAGGCTTGTTGACTGCTGGATGTAGAGCAGATTTTACCATTATACTTCATTGGAACTGACCAAGCAAAGACAGTTGCTATCAGATAGTTCACTGGATTGTATATTTTTTATATACACTTGTTCAGATTGTGAATCCTTGAGGGTGGTTTTAACCTTCTTTGGGAAGTATGCTTGGGCAGTGAGCCTACTACTTTTCTTTGAATCCTAACATGGTATGTCTCCTAATAGGGACTATGTACTGTAATTTTGTAATAAGCTCCTAACAGGGATAAATATTTTAATAGGGATACTATACTCTCAGTAAATTATTTGTGAGTGCTAATTCCCACCGGGGTTTTACCTTTAACAGGGTTTCCTTGACAACAAGTATTGTGTTATGGTGTTGGCATTTACTGTTTTATCATTTGTATTGTGGTTTTGGTTTATAAAGTTTAATAATCTATATTACAACTGATTCACNTTCCCCCCCCCCCCCCCCCCTCTTAGTTGTCTTGTGGACTGTTATTCCTAACAATTTATCCATTCATTTTGTTGCCTTTGATAACTTTGTCTATTTTGATTATCCATTTGTTGACTCCATTTCCTTTGATTATTTCTATGTTGAATCCCTTGATTTGTTCTTTTATTTGGATATGATCTTCCTGTATAGTAATTCTTATATTTTCCTCTAGCTATAAATGCTTGACTCTTATTAGACTCACTTGTAAACTTTTAAGCCTTTCTTTTTCATTCAACAAAGCACCATACACTTCTACTAGCTTTATATTCTCAAATTTCTCAGTTAGTTCCAATATATGAATGAAATTATTGTACTCGTCTGGAAGGCTTTCAGTTAAAAAAATCTATGATTTCAGATTCTTTATACTCAACCTTCCTCATTACAAGTTGATTTCTTAAATTTTTCAATCTAGCAATATGATCATTCATGCTATCTCCTCCTTTCATTTTCATATGAGTTAACTGCCTCTTAATGTCCATATTGGGGATGTTATAGTTGATTTGGTAAAGATTGGTTTCTGGACTATAACTGTGATACTAGACAGAGGAGGTCTCTGTGTTTCATGTATATCTTTCTGGCGAAGATATTTTAGATGAAGCGATCTTATTGGTGGATAGACGACATATGTTGGAATAATGGGTTGAGTTTGATTGTTGTGTGATTACTCTTAGCAAGGGGTTATATAATTATTTGTATATTGGAAATCCTTAATTGGCCGACCTGATCAATTATTTGTATATTGGGAAAGCTTAATTGGTTGACATAAAGAATTATTGTAAGAGGGTATATATG
>MU222641.1:0-11414 GCA_018584345.1 Thuja plicata
TTAAAATTGAAAATTAAGGTTTTTTATTGAATGTGACTCAAGGTTGTTTACAATATTGTAATAAAAAAGAGTTGTTCCTCTTGGCATATCAATTGATCGCTTGGACCCATCCTTCATAAAATTCAATATTTTAAATATTTTTAAATATCACATTGCTTCAAGGAGGCAAATTCATTGGAAAATTAGCTAGCTAAAAAAACTTTGGAAAGTAATTTTAGATGTTGGTAATTTCATGGATCTAAAATTCCCCTTCAATCTTTTTATTGATTACATGTGTCACTTCCTTGATTCTTTGTAGCCAATGCAAGTCCTATCTTCTTCTCCCTCTCTGAGTGCTTGGTCTCCTCTTTCTTTATTGTTGTCTTGGGTTTCTAAGAGTTTGGTTTTTGGGTGGCTCTTTGTCCAAGTTGGCTCTGGGTCTCTTTTTGGTTTTTGTTGGTTGCTCAAGCCTTTGGTTTTGCTAACTATTTTTAATGTTGTGGTTTTCTTGTCCTTTGTCTCCTCTCTCTATGTAATTGGGAGTTAATTACATTCCTTGATTGGTAGTGTTCAATATCTCTTTGGTTTATTGCATTACCTTGTTGTCTATGATTTTCCTGCCTTTTCTCCAATGGCTCCCATTTATAAAATATATTGAGTTCTAGTATCACTTTCCTATCTATGTTGGACTTTCTTTTGCACTTACATATCTCTTGATCATCATTTACCACTTTGGCTTCCTTCAAAATTTTGTGTCTTGTGTTTCCTCTAGGTCGGCTAGTTCAGTTTACCCAATGTATTGTGGTAGCTAGCTATTATCTATTTTGTGTACTCTTTTCATGGATTTTATTTTTATTGATTGTTTCTTCCTTTCTTGGTTTTCTATTTGAGGGTATTGATAGAGTACCTATATCAAAGAATTTAAAGCCTATATCTCTTAATCGTTAGTGGATATTACATAAATATTATTTCTTTTGGTGATCTTCCCTAATTCCATTCAATATCATGGTACTAAACTTACCTACTTTTTAGGATACATATTGATTAGGACGTTCTCCTCGAGGATTTTCTTTCTGAGATATATATTTGGTTGTGACATTTTTCTCTTCCTTTTTTATCTCTTTACTACTCTAAAGACATGTCTCCCAAAGTTGGGGAGCTTATCCTCGGTGGAGGAATTTTCTTGATTACATAGTTATTAATTTATTTATCTTTTATTTTCCCTTCTCACTTGCGGGTTGTATGGTGATTTATGGCAGCTGTATACATGGTTATTTTTTAGCTCTTATTGCAGTTGATATTAATGGCTCTATTTAGTTCTTATTTGGTTTCAGTAATGAAGCTCTTATCACTTCATTTTGTTCTATTGATTGTATTATTCATTTGTAGCTTTATATATGGAATATAGGGTTACTACTCCCAACTAGCCTTGGGAACAAAGAGACATATTTAAGTATGGCACTCATAAATTGGGCATGATATTTAAGTTCTACTGCCCAGAAATTGAAGAAGCAATCAGACTGATTTTGGATAAGAATTGGATCCATTTAAATCCTAGTGCACTTTTTACTAAAGTGGCTTTTAGATTTTTAACTATCTATATGAATATTTTGTAGGATCATCATATGGTCAAAGGATTGACCTTCACATATTTGTAGAGATATATCATTTCCCCCTTTATTCTTGATATTGCACTTTCAATGTACATAATTAATATTATTATTTTTATCCATAAGTTGCTAAGGCTGAATGAGATATATTAATGATAAAAAGTAAGCATAACATAAGTTCAAAGTTCTGAACCAAACCCTACAAAATGAAGATTCTAAACGGAAAAATGAGCACCAAAGGCTCAAACTGAGAGTTAACTAGGTAACAAGAACTATGAAATATCAAGAACTAAAGCTAACCAAAGAAAAATATTCACAAAGAAGCCCCAAAGGAGTTAGCTCAGTGCATCAGTTTGATGTCGAGGTAGAGTCATTTTCTGTACTCCCTGCAGAGTCATCAAATCCTGAACCCCCATGTTGGTCTAGGAAATTGATGTCCCCTTCTTTTTCCTCATCCTCATCATCCTCCTCTAGATCCTCATCTTCATCCTCCTCCAATTCATCTTCTGCAGATTCCTCATCCTCTTCATCCTCCTCTCCTTCCTCGTCCTTTCCTCCCATTCCTTCATCTTCATCCTCATTTTCTAAGGAGTCAGGGTTCCCTAAAACACCCAATTTTTCATCGTATTTATCTTCATAAACCTAGACTATGGCCTCATCCAGGTTATCTCCATATGGAACATTCATCCCATCATCAATACCTAGGAATTTGGTAAGAAATTTGATGCCCCTTTTCATCGTGCTCCTCCTAATTTGGTGGTCTTCCCATTCCCAACCCTATAGAATGAACAATTGCCTAACAGACCCACCCTAAATTTTCCTTCTCAGACCAGACCCGAAGCCAGAGAATGGTTCTCCAACATTCATGACTATTGCTAGGTTCCAAGGCACTCAGGTGGTGAGTTTGGTGTCAATATTGATGATTTCCTCATGAAGACCCACCAAATATTGTTCTACAAATAGACAGATGCATATCTCCTGAGCCAAGATTTTTTTGGTTCCAAAGACAAGAATACTTGCCAAAAATCGAGCACAGATGTCTAAATTAACTCGAAATCTATGATTTGTGCTAAGAAAATTGAATCCTAGAACCTTTCTCATCATGAAGCACAAGATAGTGTTGATAGTTACATACTTCTATTAATCAAGTAGTGTTAATTAGACTATCAAAGGAAATATTCTCTAATTTTGATTAGAGTTTGATCGGGGTGTCCATATTCAATTATCTACAAATGCAGCTATGCTCTGCTAGATAAATCCATCTTTGTTTGAATCAAAATGCAAAGCCTCCAGAAAATATATCGAATACCTGCCTCAAAAATTGCACGCCAACCAACAGCAAACCAAACCTGCACCACTTGCTAATTTTCATTACATCACCACCAGTTGCAAGCAACTTGCATACCACCAAGTCCCAGTGGAAAGTAATCCAAGAAGTCCAAGATTTGGCAAATTCCAAATTTGGGTCTAACTAAAATAAATCTCCTTCGAAAAGAAGTAATTATTTGTTCTCCAGAAATGAATTGTATGTTCTACTAAAAAATGAGAGAATTTAAATGGGCCTGATCAGATGACAAAGGATGGTAGTCTTGTGTGTCAGAAGAGAAGTTAAGGCATCGTAGAATTGAGAGAGTCGTTCATTCCAAGCTGAAAAATCATAGCCAATGGGAAGGAAGTTCTACCCGCCAGAATGAATTTGAATTTGATGCGACTAAATGTAGGCTTTGAAGTACTCAACTACTGACAATCTCAAAGAAAAAAGAGAGAATGATTTTGTGACCTCCAAAACATAATGTCCATCCCTCCACCAAGCCACATGTATCTACAAAGTACCTCCTTCAAATCTCAAACAACTACAAGTCTGCAGTAGAGGAAATTGCCTCATAATTATCAACATGACATGGTGTGACCTTATTTCCCTTCATCTGATCACTGCGTCCAAATGATTATTGAAAACATGTTGCAAGTTATGTAACTAAAGTATTTGGGTCTTTATCTGCCTTCAACTCTTGAGTGTACTTCAATTGTTTTCCCAATGCATCTTTACTAGCCAACTCATTGGCCATGTGATTTCCTTCACAGAAAATGTGGTTAGCCATTGTAGATTCAAATTTTTGATTACATTTATAATGACTTCCAAAGTGGCTTGTAGTATCCAGTTTGGGGCAGAGCTTGTTCTGATGGCATTGATTGTAATTGTTGAATCCCCTTCAATCTCCAGTTTGTCTAGACCCAGTTCAAATGCAATAGATAGACCAAAAAGTAGTGCTTTGAATTCTGCCATATTGTTGGTGCCATTTTCCAAAGGTCTTGCCAATTTAGCTAAAATATTGTCATCACTAGAATGGATAATGCAGCCTGCCCCTAATGGGCCTAGATTACCTTTAGAGGCCCCATCAAATTTCAATTTATACCAACCCTAGGAAGGAGGCGACCAAATACAATTTTCTCTAAGGTTTGAATTTTCTTTCAAGACTCTACCTAATGTGGAAGGATTCTTAAGCCCAAACCAATATTTTAACATCATATCATCCCAACTGGTGTAGAACTTGTGTTGTTCACTTTGGGCTTGGATGCGAGCATTCATGACTTCAACTATGGTAGCTTCAATTCTGTTAAAAACAGAGGTTTTGTCTAATGATTTATCTTGGAAAATTCTTCTATTTCTTTGTTTTCATAGCTCCCAAATCAAGATGGAAGGAGATATGATCCACATATTTCCACAAAGACTATCTTTGAAATCCTAAGGTCATGGGGTGAAAAGAGAGATACTATCACATGGGAGAGTTGAAGACCACCCTAATTTTACACATAGCCATTTCCAACATTCTGTAGAAAAAGAACAAGCTACCAACATATGATTTATATCCTCTTCAGTGTTATAACATAAAGAACATCTTGAAGGGCCACAGTAACCCATCTTCTTAATCCAATCAGCAGTAAGAATTCTGCCCTGAATAGCTGCTGATGAGAATAATCCTTCTTTAGGAAGACAAACTTTATTCCAACATAGATGATTAAAGTACTAAGATTAATTTTGATAAGAAACACTTTTTAAGACTCTGTATCCATCCTTCACATTATATACCCCTATTTTAGGGCCATTCCAAATAATTTCATCAAGTCCCTTCTTGATAAAAAAACCTAACTTCAAGTAACTTCCTCAATCGCTAAAGTTCCAAAGGATCTAAGATGAGTTGTGAAAATTTCCTCCAATGCCAAGAACCATCTAACATATTCAATGGGCTAGGAATGATATAATATTTTACCAAAGGATCCCACTTATCAGATAAACTTTGTTGATACTATTCAGGCTCAACATTTGATTAATACTAGGAAAACTACCCTAGGGATCTTCCCAGAACCGAGCTTTGCTACCATCTTTAATGTTCCAAGTGATATTATTCTCAATAATATCCATCGATTTAGATATGAAATTCCAGATTCTGGATCCTCTGGGGGGATCCTTAATTCTTACCACCTCTGCTTCATCTATATGATGAAATTATTTTCCTCTAATTATTCTCACCTATTTAAGATTCTAATCCTTAAGAATTTTCCAATAATGTTTTTCCCCAAGGGCCTAGTTTTACCAAATTTGATTCTTAATTCCAGTGCCATCTGCCTCCAAAGTTCTACTAACTTATCCCAAGAAACTAGAGCAAAATTTCTTTTAGTGTCAGTTCCCTGCCAGAAGAATTTTCTAAGTTTTTTAGCCATATCTGTATAACATCTAGTGGGAAGTGAGAGGGAAGACATTAAGTAAATGGGAATTTCTGCCATTGTGGCATTGATCATCATGACTCTACCAGACCAAGATAGCCACTTAGATTTACAATAGTCCATTCTTTCACTGATGGGTTTTCAAGTCGGAGCTATTCTCAAAGCTTTATCAATTGGAATACCAAGATAGAAACATGGGAGAGAAAAAATCTTGAATGTCAAAACCTTTTCAATCTTTTGTTGAATTTGCTTTTTAGTATGAAAAAAGAAGATTCGATATTTAACTTTATTGGCAGGTTGTCCTGAAGCTAAAGCATAAGTGTCTAAAAAAAATTTCATGGATAAAGCCTCCCTGATAATGCCTTTCCCAAAAAGAAGGATGTCATCTGCAAACTGTTGATGAGTAACTGCCTTAACAGAAGATGTAATTTCCACATCTTGAATGGAACCTTGATTCTGGAGACTAATGAATCTGAGCCCCAAAGCTTCTGCTATGATAATAAATAAAAAGGGGGATAGGGGATCTCCTTGTCTAATGCTGTTAGAACCTTGAAAAAAACTATGGGGGGGGAATTTACAAGGATATAAAATTTGGGAATGGAGATACAATAATAAATTAGATTAATCCAAGCTTTAGAGAAACCAAATCTCTCCATAAATTTAGGTAAGAACTTCCAATCCACCCTATCATAGGCCTTCTTAACATCCAATTTGTTTATCATACTTGATTGTTTGTTACATTGGATGAAATGAATAGCTTCCTACGCTATAATAATTCCATCAAGAATTGATCTCCCCGGTACAAACCCATTTTTCTCTTCCCCAATAATATTACCCAGGACAATTTTTAATCGATTGGCTAATACTTACGAAAATATTTTGTATATGGTATTACATAAAGCAAACGGTCTAAATTTATCCATACAGTTAGCTTGATCCTTCTTAGAAATGAAAGCAATAAAAGTGTTGTAAATTTCAGATAGAAATCTACCTGAGGAATGAGTTGGCTCCAAAGCATCTATGAGTTCTTTCCCTAATATATGCCAGCAATGCAATAAAAAGCAAGGTAAACATTGGAAATGCATCTGGCCCTGGAGCTTTGTCAGGAGCCATGTGTGAGAAAGAGTTCACAAAATTTCTTTCTCTAAAATCTTGGATAGACACATTTGATTGTCCCCATTAGAAATAATCTTTGGGATATCAGCAAGCAAATCCTCTTGAGAATTAAGATGAGAAATATTTGAATGATTTAACAAATTTGTATAAAAACTGACTATTTCTTTTTTACTCTCTTTCTGATCTTGAAGAAGAACACCTTCAACATTACAAGTCTGATAAATCCTATTGATATACCTACACTGTTTGGTACTAGTATGAAATAAATTTATATTTTTATCTCCTACATCTAACCAATTTTCTCTAGATTTTTGTTTCCAAAAGGTTTCTTCCTTAGCTAGAATATCCTCTTGATCCCTTCATAGTTATTTTTCCAAATCAAAAAGCTCATTGTTCATACCTTTCTGCATACTGGTTTCATTCAAATCCTTAAGCTTCTGCTCAACCTCATCTTTTAAGGAGAATATATTATTCAAATGAGTTCTATTCCATATGAGCAAATTTTGTTTGATATTCTTAAGGTTTGACACAAAATAGAATGAATTTGATCCCTTAATCCTACATTCTAACCACCAATCTGAAACCAAATTTGTAAAATTTGCATCCTTAAGCCACATATTTTCAAATTTAAATGGGCACAACTGAGGCTTATGTTCCCCAATAATTTCCAATTGGATGGGGAAATGATCTGATCCTAAAGTTGGGAAGATAGATACTTTGAAGTCAAATGGAAAGAGTGTGAGGTCACCTTTGAAGAAAAATCTGTCTAATTTTTCTGCAATGTTGTTAGGCCCAAGTCTCCTATTTGTCCAAGTATACAAACCATTGTCTAATTCTATTTCCATTAAATTATCTAATTATAACCAATCCTTGAAATTTGTTTGAGATTGTGTCTCCTTTTGCGAACCACCCAATTATCTTGATGGATGAACTATGGCATTAAAGTCTCCCCCCAAAAAGATATTCCCATCTATTCGGGATAAAACACATCTACTAATCTCTTCCTAGACTTCCAGTGTCCTCTTGTGAGATTTGGATGGTAAACATTTATGATCGAGAAGTTTAAGTTAGGTTCTAAACTTCTAATTTCACCACCTATCCAATTTGGGCTCTTCTCCAATTTCGAACAAGCCAGGTGTTTTGGATTTCAAAGGATTACAATTCCTCCCAAAGAACCAATAACATCAAACCCATCTACAGACTAGTCTCCAAGTGATTTGGTGAAATTAGATAATTGATCCACGCTCATCTTTGTTTCCTGTAGGAATACAACATCTACTTTAGAAGACAATATGCAGTGTTTAACTACTCGCTGCTTGTTAAGGGCGTTGAGACCCCTAACATTCTAAGATAAGACTTTAATTGCAAATTAGGAAGGAACATCCCCTTCCAACCATGTAAGTATGCTTTAATTTTGGATTGATCGTGGTCTTCCCCATCTTTAGATCTTAATATGGCAAGAGATTTTCTACCTTTACCTTTCTTTTTAACACCTCCACAGTCAGGAAGAGAATTATTTGAAATTTTTTTTGGAATATCTAAGATATTAGGTTGAATTTAAGATAGAGAAGTCGGGGAAGGTTCAAATGAATCTCCACCAGTGGGAAAACTTGAGGATTGCTCTTCCACATTGTTATTGTAATATACAAGGCCTTAAATGTTATTCCATCTCTTTTCCTCCTCCACATAGTCAGCATCTAGAAGTATTTCAATAAATGATAGTGATTTATCCTTTTTATCCATGGATTTGTTCCTTGAACAGCCAAAAATATCGTAAACTACGTGAAGCTTGGGAGAAATAGGAGATTCTGGAGACCTCTTTAGGTCACACCCCTGACAATGATAACTCTTTGCTACTGGTTTTAGCTAAATAATACCCACCTTGATTTTGTTTTAGGATCTTGAATTATTTGTTATATCTCCCAGATCTACCATGTTTACTTTTTTCTTTTGCTCTTAGCCTAGAGGATTTTCTGCATCCCAAGCTATTATTAGAAGAATTAAAGTCTGGAGTGCCAACAGGATGTATAATTGGAGAAACGTTCCCTATTCTGAGATTTTTTTTCACTTGATCCTTGTCCATGTTGGGGTCAGAAATTGCCTCATCCTTTGCCAAATCCCACAAATTGTTGATCCTAGTTTTTAGAATGTCATCCTCTTGGTGTATGATTGTAGGGAAAGTTTCCCTCTATTTTGGGGAAAAACTACAAGAAGTAGAAATCTGTTTAACTGATGGGATCTCATCAAATTCTTCAACCATGACCCTAGGTTAGCTTTACCATCATAACTATCTCCTTCTGGTAGAACTTGATCTACCAACAGAGCCATCATATCCATTTGCACCTGTTTAAACCATTGTCTTAAGAGTTGTTCAACAATCTTTTGATTAAATCTTGGGATATGGTTAATATAATTGCCTCCCGAGTGGAGAAAGGTAGAACAATTCCCTAGCAACATCTGGTTTGTTGAGAGGTGGGGCTTTCGAAGAGTAATCATCACCCTATTCCACTTGGGAAGAGACCTCAAAGTCCTCCTTCATCCTTCCTTCACAAGGTTTATTAGCAAATCCATATTTTGAACTATCTGATTATTTCCTACTAGATTTGAACTTTAAGCGAAAAAAATAATCTTGGGATATTCCAATGGTTAGTCAAGCATTTCATTTTCTAGTAGAAAACCCAAAGAAACAAATTCATGATTTCTTTATATGTGTCAGCATTCAAGTCTTTCTTGAGTGAGTCCAAATTTTTAGGAACTCCTACCTCTGGGAATAAATCCCAAACCATATTTTTTTGATGGAGAAGCTCCTGATAGATCCTGTATGAACTCTCTTGAACTTTGTTTTCATAAGGATCTCTATCCACCACAAAAATTTCTAGATTTGTCCTTAAGACTTGTGGTTCAGCTGGGTTACTCTATAGATACTCATAAGAAATAATCTGAACCCATGTTCCAAATTTTGAAATGATCTTAAGAGATCTTGGAAGTTCTTTGTTGAGATTCATAAGTAAACAAAGTTTTATTGAAGGTGAATTTTGGCTTTAATGTTTCTTGAGGTAGATACCCAATTTATTGGCAAAGATTTGTAATGTTTCTGCATCTCTGCAGTCCATGGAAAGGTTATTCATAGAAATCCACATCAAAATAAACTTGATAACATTCTTTGAGCTATCAAAGTTAGGGGACCATTGCTGCATATGAAGCCCAAAATTATTATAAAACCATGCCTTGATTTTGAATGTTTTATATCTACTATATTTATCTTTAAAAATAACAAGATAGTATCCTAGCTCGTTATCAAGAGAATCTATCTGTAAGATGTTGTGCCAACTTGCATGTACCCATGAACTAAACTGGAGAAAAGATAGATTTGTATTCCAGAACTTAAAAATCAAAGCTTGTTGTAACATATAATGTCTCCTTTGATTTACAGTATCCATGGAGCAGGAGATGGAAACTTCCTCCAATCTAGGAAAAGAGAGGTCTTCCTCCTTTCTCTTTTGGATAGATTCATCACTCTGTGTATCTTCAGAGCTTGTTTCATAGGGGAGATCAATATCTAGTCTTGCTGGTTGAATCTGTTGAAGTTGCATCTGTCTTCCTGAGTTACCCAGAATAGGCCTCCACCTTGTAGTGTCCTTGTGATTCCTCCTAAAGGCTTTGTTTATCCCATTATTTAAAACCTGAACCCTTTTGTTCCTGAATAGATCTACCTATTTCTTATGAATTTCCCAATGTAGGATTGATCATGCCTTCTTTGGGAGAGGGGGTTTGATTGGTATTCTTGCTTTAGTAGTTTGAAAAATTGGAATGAGATTAGGATCAATGGGTGGTGGATGCCAATGAATCCTGTGGCCCCCACGAGAGGTCTCTTGTCCAGGATTTATGTCCCTCCACATGCTCATGCTGAGAAATGCTACCAAATATCTATATTTTCTGTGTTTCCAAATGTGATCGTTTAAAAGCTTCCAAATTTTGAATATGGCCTCTATACCATCCTCTGTCATCTTTTCTGTAATACCAATTCTCCCACTAGGGAAATGCTTCCCATAAACATTTCCCCTATTTTCCTGGTTGTGGATCACCCAGAATGTTCGTTGTAGCCACCATAGACCCCTCAGATGGAAAGGGCCATTGCTACCAAACATGTGTTCCCTCTGCAGATGCTCGCTCAATTTCTCCATTCTGTAATATGACTATTGACACAATGCAGAGTCCTTATTAAAATCAAATTCAGATGCTCACAAAAACAAATACTTTGGTAGAGTCTCTTGTCATGATGTCCATTGTATTATCTTATCATACTATCTCCAAGGGCCCAAAGACAGACATTCATAATCCTTTCTATTTTTTTTTTTCCTTTCGGGAGTTGCTTTGATTTCTCTACTATTGCAGTGAATGGTATCCTTGCATAGCTTCTCTATGCACTTTAGTTTGATCTTGTTTGTGATCACTATCAAGGAGATTGAATCATTTTTAGAACACTCGATCATTCCATCTGTCGCTATTGCTCTTGATCAATTTCAAGGAATCTATAGACTTTCCATCCTTCAAAAGCAATTTGAAGAGCCTCCAATTCTAGTTTGACCTGTTATCCATGCTTCTCATGAGATCAACTCTAGCTCTTGGTGGTTGTATTTTGATTTGATTGAGGAAGCAAATGAGTAGTCCTCTGGTTCTTCACATTCCTTCTGGTCTCCCCCTTCTCTTCCATCTCACTTTCTTCTGGTGTTGTATGGCTCTAGAATCCCTTTTATTGTATGGACAAGAGTGATCTTTCTTCTCAAGTTTTTGGCTCTGGGAGCTCAATTTTTGTAGCTTTGGTTGATTAAATCCTTATTCTAGATTGTAAACATTTCATGTCATTTTTACTGCCAGCTCTAGATTTTGGATTCGAGGTTTCGGCCAGCTCTTTTTCTATCTAAATTAGTAGGTGATAAGGTAGATCATCTAGAGCTTGCAACTATAATCATTCTTCTCTATGTT
>MU222641.1:15691-29244 GCA_018584345.1 Thuja plicata
ACTAAAAAATATTTTACCATCAATTATCTCTAAAGAACAAGGAGTCCTTGTACCTAGGAAGGAAATGAAAAACAATGCAATAATTGCTCATGAAATTCTACATTCCATATCTAAGGTAAAAAAATACCAGCAATGATCTTAAAATTAGATATGTAATAAGCAATGATCTTAAAATTGGGTTTCTACCAAAAATGGATCAAATAGATTTTTTATTACATCTCGTCTCCTAGGTTCTCACTCATTATAAATAGATCACCTACAATTTTTCAAAGCCTCCAAGGGTTTGAGACAGGGAGATCTCCTCTCCCCTTTCCTTTTCATACTAATGGAAGAAGGGTTAAACGGATCTATTAAAGATGCAAATAAAATTAAGATGTGGAAAGGAATTAAAATAATAGACATTTCATAATCCATCACTTATATCTTGTTTACAAATGACACCCTTCTCTTTGGTAAGGCTACTATGATAGAATCTATAAATATCAAAAAGATTCTTGACGATTATACTACTACCTCTAGGCAACTGATTAATAGTTCCAAATCAAAAAAATTCTTCATGAATATTCCTTTTCTTATTCAAGATCACCTCAAAAAAATTTAGAATTTTCCGGTTGTCTCATTCCCATGCAAATATCTTGGAATACCACTCTTTTCAGCTACTGAAAAGGACCCTTTTTGGGAAAAGATAAAGGAATATGTTTCTAGAAGAATCCTTACCTAGAAACATAAACGACTTCCTCTAGCTAGGAAAATCACATTGGTAAATTTTTTCCTGAATGCAATTCCTATATATTATTAATGTATTCTAAGGGTGCCAAATGGGGTTCTAGAGGACATTTAGGGTATTCTCAAAGAATTTATTTGGTCTAAAATTTAAAGGAGAAATTTCAAATCTCGTTGCTAGCATGGAGTAAAGTTTGACCCCTAAATATATGTTTGGGGTAGGTATAAGGAATATTACAAAAAAATAGTGCTTTGGGTGCCAAATAAATGTGGAGGCTATATAAGAATCTTTCCTTGAAATGGTGTAAGATAATGCTAGCAAAATATCTTCAAAATGCACACCATGAGAGGATTTTCATAGCCACATCCCTTCCCAAGGGCTCAAAGATATGGAACTTCTTATCCTCTTGCAGAAATATAATCATCCCACAAATATTATGGATTATCCATAATGATGCTTGATCCAAATTTTGGGAGGACTCATGGAATGGGAAAGCCCCACTTATTCAACTTCATAATTGGTTTGCACTTACAATAATACTGAAATTGATATTAGGCATAAGAGTAAAAGATTATTTCTTGATGGACTCTGGAGGAACTTCTCAGGCTATTCAATGAAAATATATCTATTTTCTTCCTATTTCAAATGAATTGAAGGAGGCTTACAACAAAGAGATACAAAAGAGAAAAATGGTATATTTAGATAAACAAGATGAAATTATATGGCTGAAATCTAAAATAAGGAATTACATGGTAAAATAAAACTATAACTCGTTCATCAAATATTTTGTGGATCCAGATTAGCCAGAAAATCTTTGTTGGAGCTATGTTATCCTCCCAAAAGCTAGCACTTTTGCATAGTTAGCTCTAAAAGATAGATTTTTAATGGGAATACATTTAGATTGGTTGGGAATTAAAAAATGTATTTCCACTTATTTTATGTGTATATATTATGGAATCTATAGATCATCTCCTTCTAAATTGTTATTTCTCACAACATTGCAAGAAATGGTTGTAGTTCGAACTTAATTGATAAGCTCCCCTAAATAATACTTTTCTATCATAATTCTAGATCTCATCCTCTTTATATAAGTCATATATTTTTTTCTTGCTTATGGAATATTAGTCCCTCCATATTAATATTGAACATTTGGCTGGAAAGAAATGGAAGGATCATTAAAAATAAATGTTCCCCAAGAGATCAAGTGTTAAACATCATTGAATGCTCGAACTCTAAAACTACAGTGAGATTTGTATCAAAGAATGTAGATAGTTTGAAAGGATTCTCACCATTGTATGAATTTTTTTTATAAATATGGTAGTTTCTTAAGCTTCCCCCACATCAAGGATATGTCTTGAATTCAATGAAGAACAATCTCAATGACTATGTCTCTTAGAATCTACCGTCACCTTGAAAATTAAAACTAAATTATGATAATGTTTCTAAGGGAAATTTAGGGCCTTATTGAATCAAATTTGTCATACATAATTCTAAAGGAGAAATTATTATTATTATTTGGGGTAGGAGAAGGAAAAAAAAAGGGAAGAGCTTGAAGTCCTAAACCTTGGCTTATAGATGGATCTTAAAATTGTTATGAATGTCTTGTATGTACTGCACTAGAGGGTGATTCCACCATACGGTGGTCATGTATGGTGAGGTAGCGTAAGTGAGGCTACCACCATATGGTGAGGTGTATACTGTGTGGAGGTGTAGACTATGTGGAGATAGTTGTGCAGCCGCATGGATTAGAGAGATGCACTCCTTGGTGGACTCATATGGTGATTTCCATAACCGGTACATGGTTGTCATGGCCTAATGTCAAATGCCGAAGGGAGTGGCATGAGGGAGTGAAGTCACATCACCTGAGGGTGTGCACTAAGGGAGTGACTGCCTGAGGGAGTGGAGTCAAGTTGCCTGAGGGAGTGGAAGCTCTATCCGGTCAAAGGAGTCATACGGTGATATATAGTTTGGCTTATGTAGTCACCGTATGGGTGATGTCCCACAGACATCCAGACCATCGGTTAGATGTGGGACAACGTCTTCAGGTGTGAAAACATGGTAGTAACCGACGCAAAGGGATTGGCCCAAAGGGAGCCTCTAAGGTGAAGGGAGTGACCCGAGGTAGAAGGGAGTGTCTGAGGTTGAAGGAAGTGACTAGATGCCAAAGGGAGTCTCTGAGGCGAAGGGAGTGAACTGATGCTGAAGGGAGTGAACCGATGCCTAAGGGACCATCAACTGGAGGAGTGCTAAGGTTTCTAGTAACCATTTTGTGAGGTGGCATTTGCTATACAAAATTCTATAATGAATCACAAAGTGTATAAATGTCTGTAGAATTTGTTATAAATTTGAGGCGAGTAGGATGGTGCTATGTCAGGTTGATTGTAAGGCAGTCTAAGCCTGTGTAATAATCTGGAGTGCATTTCCAGAGGACTCATAAGATTGAGTTTGGCAGATTCTATTTTGTTGAATGTCCATGAGGGGAAAACCATGCATTCCTTATGGAAGAAGTTAGGAGATATTTATCAGGGCAAGTCTTTGGTAAATAAACTCTTACTAAGAAAGAAATTGTACTCCTTGAAGATGGATGAAGGAATAGTTGTTGCAGATTATCTGAATGTGTTCAACATGGTTATCGCACAGTTGACATATGTTGGTATAACCATTGGTGTTGAATTTCCATGAGGAGAAAACCGCGCATTCCTTGTGGAAGAAGTTAGTAGACATTTATTAGGGTAAGTCTTTGGTAAATAAACTCTTCCTGAGAAAGATATTGTACTCCTTGAAGATGGATGAAGGAACAGTTGTTGCAGATCATCTAAATGCATTCAACATGGTTATAACACAGTTGACATAAATTGGTATAACCATTGGTGAGGAAGAACGTTGTACCTCTTGTTGTTTTCCTTGCCTGAATCGTGGGACCATTTGATGATGGATATTGGAAGTACTACTACCTAGTTTTAAATGGATGAGGTAGTTGTTACACTCTTGCTAGAGGAGATACGAATGAAGACTTCTGAAGTCGCCAAAGAGGCTCTCTCTGTTTGAGGCAGATCAAAGATGGAGAAAAATGGGAGGAAAAGAAGACTATGTATAAGTCTTCTAGAAATAAGTCCAAAGTGAAGTACTGGAACTGCGGGCAGATTGGTCATGTCTGGAAGGACTACAAGGAGAAGAAGATGAAGAAAAGGGATGACTCTTCGAGTTCTAAATATTATCAAAGTGATGAAGATGTTAGTATTTCTTATTTGGCTAATCGGTCATCTAATGATGACTGGTTAGATTAATTTGATCTTCATGTGGAAGATGTTTGTCATGATGCCATGTGTGACTCGACGCCAACGTACAGTGGGAGTTGCTGGTAGTGATGTGTGGAAGAAGTTTGTCACAATACCATGTGTAACTTGACACCACGGTTTAGTGGTGTAAAGGAAGAAAATTGATTAACTCAAAAGAAAGGTCAATGCACAAGTGAATCAATCATTTGGAAATGAGAGAAAGGAAGAAGATCTTAAATTCTATTTTATTATTAAGTAGATATGATATATGATAGTAATAGAAAAGAATGAGAGGAATTACTAACTTTGAATAATTGCAGATCAAAGAATGTCATTTTATGAGGTATGTACTCTATTTCTAGAAAATTTGAAGTAGGATCCGGAATCAGAACATAGAGGCGAACAAAACCAAGAAATATTTTTCTGATATGACACTGTCTTATGAAAAAGGTTGACCTTCACCCACTAATCTCACCCCTGACCCAATAATGTCGACCCTAACCTGCACAGATTCGACATAAAATTTGTTTGCGGATCCCAATAGTTTGCTGAAAAGGGTATCCAGATCTGAGTTCAAATCTACAATCTTGAACCTGTACCTGCAAGAAAAAGAGATTTTTTTTTGGGCGGGAGGGGTTTGCCTTAGTCAAACCCTGATTTAGGAATTAACCTTGAAATCAATAAAGTATAGAATGCTAGCAAGTAGTAGAATTGAATCTAATAATGAAGCTATGATATTGAATAGATATGCAATTATAATTCAAATGTAACAAGTATGTAAATATGAAAGCTTGAAATCAATAGAAACCATAAACCTCCATTATTGTATGCTTGGAATCCACCTTGAATAGATGATGAAAGAGTGTTGAGGATTCACAAAGGATCTTGAAAGAAGATCACACCACCATGATGGCTAGATCTAGGGTTTGAATGATGAATCTTGAATGCTTGAACTAAATCCCTTCAAAGGCTTGAGAGCTTGAATCCTTGATCTTCAATGGATTACTTGAATGCTTGAGAACATGTAGAACAATGGATGCTTTGAAATTTTTTCTTGATCACCTCTTATCACTTAGTTGATGGTAAGAGAAAATGAGAGAGAAAGGCTTCCTTTTATATGAAATTAGGGCACAATCTTCTAAGGAGGCAGACATAGGAGAATTAAATTCCAATTAGAACCATGCCCTTAGAAGAGGACCTATATTAAATATAATTTAGTATTTTCCACTTCGGAACCCAAAACAGCCGACCCGAAAGCGGGAAAATGAAATTTCTAATGACCTTCGGAAGCCGACAAGCTTCCTGAATTGACAGGGGGACCCAGGTCAAGGTCAAGGTCAACCCTGACCTAGGTCAAGGTCAAGGTTGAGGTCAACCTTGACCCAGGGGGTCAGAACCCCTGGAAAATGTGCTAGGTGGGATAGAAGGTGCTTGGAGAGGCCCAATCAAGGTCCTAAACAGGCACATAAGTAGGGGATGATGCAGAAATGAGGGGTAGTATGATGGTGATCAAAAAAATCCCCTAAGGATGGATAAACATTCTTAACATGGAAGTGCTTCCATTTTAAGATGATACATTAAGCCCCCACTTTAGCAGAAGTATGAAAATTGAACATGCTTTTAATAAAGTTAGAAGAAAGACTCTGGTGGATCGCAACAAGGTAGAACATCACTAAGTCAAGGACATAAGTCCTTAGACCAAGGATTCTAACTCAACATATATGCATAAAAGATATGAAAAATAAAGAGCAATCAATCATAGAAACATACATCATTACTTAAGCAGGACAAGATCAACACTATAGATAACATAACTTCATGATCTAATCCTACTAACATGAAAGCAAAAGAGAGAGAAGGGAAAGTGATTACCTCACCTAGTAAGATGCCCACCTTACTATGAATCACCAAGGAGGGAGAGCCCAATATGTTCACCCATAAACTGTGCTTGTAATTGTAATGCATCTTCTGACAGATTTTGAAAATATCCATAGATCCACATTCTTGTATCACTATGGATATAAAATGTGTGTCTTTTCAGGACTTAGCAACTTATGTGCGTTACCTTCCAAGGATTTAGCATATTGAAAAATTTAAAAGGGTGCATATCTCTTAAAGATTTAGCAACTTATGTGTGTTACCTTCTAAGGATTTAGCAAAAATAAAAGTAAAAATGTGCGTCCCTTCAGGATTTAGCAACTTATGTGCATTACCTTCCGAGGATTTAGCGAAAATAAAAGTAAAAATGTGTGTCCCTTCAGGATTTAGCAACTTATGTGTGTTACCTTCTAAGGATTTAGCATGTTGTAAAATGTAAACTAATGTAAAATATAGTACAAGGGAGGCCCTAGATATGCCCCCTCGTAATCATGACTACACACTAGGCGGGATAAGGAAGAGAAAAGAGGATACCTACTTCACAAGGTAAGGAGATATCTAGCTTAACAACAATGTATACCATATTCTTAGCGAAGAGCTTTGAACCTTTCATCCAAGAACATAGATAATCATGAAATAGATATTTCACTTATGGAAAAAGGTTCCTCAAAAAGGGAAGAGATCTCATCAACAAGACCCTCACAATAGAGGAGTGCTTAGGATAAAATGTCATCTTTTAAAGAAAAGAGGGACCAAAGATTCAATCAACAAGCTCCCTTCTAATCAAGAGGAAGCAAAATATTAGGATGAAGGAATCAAACTCTAACCCAAAGCAAGAGAAAGAGTTTATCAAAAGCATAGTTTAAAAAATAAAGAAGAGGTGATGACCTAGGAAAATCACCTCTCATATAAGAGGGTATCCATAGTAAAAAACATACATCTTTATAAGGAAATAATGTTATATGATAAAGAAATGCCACTAACCTAAGGAAAGTAAATCCTTAGATAGAGGAAGAAGGAAAATACCTTTCCCCCCAGGTGTGAAGGAAAGGGATATATTAAATTATATCAAGAGATTTCATAGCAAAGAGATATCTTTACAAAACAAATGTCCTAGAAAAGATATCATGAATGATTTTATAGGGATAGAATCTAGAAAGAATAACCAATTATACTAAAAAAAAAAGACATGCTAAGAGTAAAATGGATCCTAGAAGACTGGAATAAGATACCTCTTTCCCCCTAGTTAAGAACAAGAGGAAAAATATAATCTAACTTGTAGAAGAGCAAGCGGAATGCCCTATATCAAACTTATGAAGAAATTGCAATACTGCACGGGAATGAGATATAATTCCTAATGCAGCTCTTTCTCTAACATATAGCTTGAAATGCACACAATCAGAAAGTAAATGTTTATTACTATAATGAAAAGGACATTTATATTTAGAGATAGAATTTCTCGGAATAGGTTTGAAGATTTCTTTCTTGGAATTAATTAATTGGACATACACTTTCTTAGCCACATCTTGAAGAGTATCAGGGTGATCTAAAGAAGGTGTTGGAAGAAGAAAATGAAGAGGAGGACGGTGGTTAAGATCCATTACCTTGATTGGAGGAGGTGGGAAACCTACACCATGCATATCTTGTTTAGGAGATGAATGAATCAGGTTTTTAATTTCTTTTTCATTGATACCAAGCCCTAAACCTTTATAGCCTTGTTTATCTACCACAGTATATCCAGTAGTGTACCTATCTTGTAAAGCTCCAATAGGAGGAGATTGATTATGGTGCTTGTGAGAAAATGTTGTGTATGGTGGAATGATAGGATTAGAAGAGGTTTCCTTTTTTTTTCCTTTATCATCATTATGGATTGGATAGGGAGGTTAAGGTAAATGAAAGAATTCTCGAACATCGTTATCATGGATCCTAGCTTGAACCCCATCATAAGTGTGGGAAGAACTAGGGATTGAAGGTGAAGAAATAGAAATCGGAATATTTGGAATTGTATTAGAGTTGATAGGATTAGGGTTAGGAAGATTAGGATCTAGATTAGGCATGATAGGAGTAGGAAGATTAGGAGGTGAGGTATCATCTACCCAATTCTTCACATAATCCAAAAGAATAATAAGTCCACTACACAAATCCTTAATGAAAGTTTTGAAAGTAGGAAGACTAGCATTAGTTAATCTCACAATAGCATAAGAAAATGAAATATGAAGATTAAGAAACATTATGAAATGGATGATACTCTCATAGACATCATATGTACTATAAAGAGATGCTAAAAGAAGCATAATAAGAAAAATAGCCATACACCAAAAGTTCTTCATAGTGAATGAGATGCAAGAAGTGTTGTTGTATTTTTATGAGTATATATATATTTTTTGTATTTTAGAATGCAAGAGCATAAAAGAAAACTAATGCAAGAGCTAATGTGAGAGGAAAAGCATCTAACACCAACAAGAAAGAGTTGTCTATCATGGGTTTACCAAAATGTAAAGGAAGAAAATTGATTTGTACGTTAGATTTGATTAGGGGTGTATTTCCTTAACCTTTACATTTAATTTGTTTTTCTTTAATGTGTATTGAAATGTGATTAAGTGTGTAGGCGGAAGGAAGATAAGATGTTCCTCTTTTATCCCCAAATGCACAAATGAAAGATCCAAGTTGATTAACCCAAAAGAAGGGTCAATGCACAAGTGAATCATTCATTTGGAAATTAATGAGACAAAGGAAGAAGATCTTAAATTCTATTTTATTATTAAGTAGATATGATATATAACAGTAATTGAAAACAATGAGAGGAAGTACTAACCTTGAAGAATTGCAGATCAAATAATGTTGTTTTCTAATATCTATACTTGGTTTTTGGAAAATGTGAAGTATTATCCAGAACCGGAACGCAAAGGCAAACAAAACCCATAAATCTTTTTCTGATCTGAGACCATCTTATGAAAAAGGTCGACCTTGACCCACTAATCTCACCCCTTACCCAATAATCTTGATCCTGACCTACACAGATCCGATAGAAAATCTGTTTGCGGATCCCAATAGTTTGCTAAAAAGGATATCCAGATCTGAGTTCAAATCTTCAATCCCAAACCTGTACCTGCAAGAAAAAGAGATTTTTTTGCTGGTGGGGAGGGGTTTTCCTTAGTCAAACCTGATTTAGGAATTAACCTTAAAATCAATAAAGTATAGAATGCTAGCAAGTAGTAGAATTGAATCTAATAATGAAGCTATGATATTGAATAGATATGCAATTGTAATTCAAATGTAACAAGTATGTAAATATGAAAGCTTGGAATCAATAGAAACCATAAACCTCCATGATTGTATGCTTGGAATCCACCTTGAAGAGATGATGTAAGAGTGTTAAGGATGCACAAAGGATCTTGAAGGAAGATCACACCACCATGATGGCTAGATCTAGGGTTTGAATGATGAATCTTGAATGCTTGAACTAAATCCCTTCAAAGGCTTGAGAGCTTGAATCCTCGATCTTCAATGGAAAACTTGAATGCTTGAGAACATGTAGAACAATGGATGCTTTGATCTTTTTTCTTGATCACCTCTTATCACTTAGTTGATGGTTAGAGAAAATGAGAGAGAAAGGCTTCCTTTTATATGAAATTAGGGCACAATCTTCTAAGGAGGCTGACATAGGAGAATTAAATTCCAATTAGACCCATGCCCCTATAAGAGGACCTATATTAAATATAATTTAGGATTTTCCACTTTGAAACCCAAAATAGCCGACCCAGAAGTGGGAAAATGAAATTTCTAATGACCTCCGGAAGTCGACAAGCTTCCAGATTTGACAAGGGGACCCAGGTCAAGGTTGAGGTCGACCCTGACCTAGGTCAAGGTCAAGGTCCACCTTGACCCACGGGGTCAGAACAACTGGAAAATGTGTCAGGTGGGATAGAAGGTGCTTGGAGAGGCCCAATCAGGGTCCTAAACAGGCAGAAAATTAGGGGATGATGCAGAAATGAGGGGACAGTATGATGGTGGTCAAAAACATCCCCTAAGGAGGGATAAACATTCTTAACATGGAAGTTCTTCCATTTTAAAATGATAAAAGTGGGAGTTGTGTGTATTGACATAGTGAACGATCTTCATTAGTATTGTAGATATTGAAGGCGTCAGATTTTGATGTTGCAGAAGGATCTTTTCACATTTGCTGAAGTACTATTTTGAGATGTTTATCTTCATGTGACTGAAGATGTTGACATCTTGAGGGCTCAACGGGGTCTTTGATAAAGGTGTAGATTATGAACATGTGATGGTATGTTCATATGGATGATGTTGTCTCTTCGGTTGAGATGTTTTAGATCATGCTATCATGTTTATGTTCCTAGAGCCATGGTTGGAACTTTGACATTGATCTTGTTATTTGTTGTTGTGTATTGAGTATATTGGTCATTTTCTTGAGGCTTCATGAATTTGTTGTTCTTCTTTTGGATTTAGCATGAATTGATGGGTTACAAGTGCTCATGAATATTTAGCAACGACAGTGATGATATTTTCTCTTGTGATTAGAGATGTGTTTGTTGAAACGGTTGACAGTTTCAACATAAAGTATCATAGGCATTTAGAGGTGTGCGTAGAAGGACATGGTAAATGGTTGATGTACTATTGATGTTCTTGATGCTACAAGTTTTTTTTTCACTTCTATGTGATGTTGTTGAATGGATTCATATCATATTAATATTACCTGTGCAGTGGGAGCTTCTTGGCATGTATGTGACAGGTATTGCACTTGAGGCTTGAGACTGCAGGTAACAGGTTGAATATGGTGATGTTTTGGAATCCATGTTGGTATACCTTAGAGGTATGTATAGTTGGATGTGCTAGCACTTATTGTGGGTGTTATTTCAGCTATGATTGTGACAAATGTTGATACATTCAATTATCATTTGGATTGAGGGTTTTTTTCTTTGGGAGACAGAGTTATGGTTCTCTGTAAAATATATTATATGGTTTTCTCAATGGATAGATTCTATGTGTGTCTAGTGGTAGTGGCATGGTAGAAGGTGGGAACATCCATGAATGAGATGAGACTATTCTGTAATTATTTCAATGGTGCACACGGTATATTTTCATTCTTGATGGTTTTGTGTTCTAGTGGTATATCAATATTGATGGCTTTAGAGTCCATGATTCTCTGTAGTCTCTATGTTCACTAGGCCATAGTTATGAGTACATAAATTTTCAAGTGGGAGATTGTTATGAATGTCTCATATATACTACACCGTAGGGTGATTCCATTGTATGGTGGTCATGTGCGGTGAGGCACCATAAGTGAGGCTACCACCATACGGTGAGGTGTAGACTGTGTGGAGGTGTAGACTGTGCAGAGATAGTTGTGCAACTGCATGGATTAGAGAGATGAACTCCTTGATGAACTCATATGATGATTGCAATGACCGTTAAGTGGTTATCGTGGTCGACTGTCAGATGCCAAAGGGAGTGGTTTGAGGGAGTAAAAAAATGTCACCCGAGGGAGTGACTGCTTGATAGAGTGGAGTCAAGCTTCCTGAGGGAGTGGAGGCTCTATACGATCAAAGGAGTCATACGGTGACATATATTTTTTCTTATGGAGTCACCGTACGGGTGATGTCCCACAAAAATCCAAACCATCGGCTGGAGGTGTGACAACATGGTAGTAGTCGAGGCAAAGGGAGTGACTCAAGGCCGAAGGGGGTGTCTGAGGCCGAAGGGAGTGACTGGATGCCAAAGGGAGTCTTCAAGGTGAAGGGAGTGAACCAATGCCAAAGGGACCATCAACTGGAGGAGTGTCAAGATTGCTAGTAACTATTTCATGGAGCGGCAGTTGTTATTCTATAACGAATCACAAATTGTATAAATGTCTATAGAATTCATTATAAATTTGAGGCGAGTAGCATGGTGCTATGTCGGGTTGATTATAAGGAAATCTGAGTCTGTGTAACAATCCGGAGTGCATTGTATGTAAATATATTTACTGTAGTACAAATTTTCTTGAGGGTTTGTTGGGTGGTGGGTTTTCCCAAAAGAGTTTTCCCACATTAAATCTGGTGTTTTCTCTCTATGTTTTGTGTTCGATAATTCCATATTTTATTGTCTTGCACATCTCTGAGATATAGTAGCTTGTTTCCATGTTAATTTGAAATTCGAAAAGCGTTTCCGCACTATTGCTTTCCTAACAAAATTCAATATTCAAGATATCTTGATTAAAGGGGACTGCATGTCAGTCTTCAATGTAGTCCAAAGAAGAAACTATGATTCCTGACACCTTAATTATCTACTAAGTTCAATATTGCATAAGCTTTAGAATTTTAATTCTTTATCAGATCTCTCATTGTTATAGAGAAGCAAACCCTTTGTTAGATTTCCTTGCCAAAAGAGCTCTGAAAGGTAATCTTATCTCTCTATAATTTAGGAGCACTAGCATACCCCAATGTTTGATGACTTAAAAATAGGGCTTTATCTAGTCCTCAAGTGTATTCTATCTAATAGCCTTTTATTCTTATTCGTCTTTCCTCTTTTTGTGTATGGGGCTTTCATGAATGATTAGATTTTTCTTTACACTCTCAGCTCACTCTTAACTATATGTTATCTACTAAATCACCTTTTGGCATAATTCTATATTTTTTCAGTTATTTGTTTGAGGTGTCCCTGGAGGATGCATCAGACTTGTTTTCCCATTTTCCTCTAGAACGTCTAAACTTTGAGGGTTGGAGTCTCTATTATTGTGGATTGTTAATTTTCTATTTTTATTGATTTCAGGATCAGTCATATCCAGACATCTCGCTCTAGCATTTATGAATTTTTTTCTTATATTCATTTTCATTATGATCAATCTACATATATTTTTTCTCTTATATGGTTAGTGGGCCTTAGCCTTTAGCATATGATCAATCTACATACTTTTTTTCACTTATATGGGTAGTGGGCCTTAGCCTTTGGCCTTTTTTTTCATTATGATCAATCTACATATTTTTTTCTCTTATATGGGTAGTGGGCCTTAGCCTTTGGCATTTTTTTGGTCCTTGATATTGATATCAAGACTTTAAATATTTTAATCTTCTAGGTTGGAGTGATGTTGACTTGAGTTTGTGTGCTTGTTACTATTGTCATAAATTTATAAGTGGATGACTTTTCCTTTTTGTGATAAGTCATACTTTGTTTTTGTTAGTGTACATCTATTTCCACGACTTTGTAAGCCTAGTTAGGTGTCTAACTCCTCCATACCTGTAAGCTGATCATTATTGTTTATGGGAGGATTTGGAGGGTTATATCGAGTAGAGACATTGACCGTAAACACAAGCATGGCGCTTATTTTCATGCCCATCAAACTCCCCATATTGAAGGCTAAGAGCTTTCGATGAATAATCTTACGTTTCCAATGAGTAATCAGCTAGTGATTAATGAAGATTGAGATGAATTTCAAGACAATGGTATGAGCCATTTAGAGAGGGAGCCATGTATTTATAGCAATAGTAAATACATAGTAAATAGGTTTTGCTTAAAAAACGCATTCAAAGTCGTATGGCGTAGCGAAGACGGTGAAATACAAGAATCGTAGCCGTTACACCAGGGAGGAGTCTCTAACAGAATTTAAGAGGGGATTTTATTCAACCAACAAACTTCGACTTGTAAATGTTTTGACTTAGTGTTTGATTATTGAA
>MU222643.1:0-15397 GCA_018584345.1 Thuja plicata
GACCATCCGGAGATGGAACAGAATATAAAAGATTGGTGGAAGGTAAAAATACATGGCACTGCTATGTTTAGAATGGTTAAAAAACTTATCAATGTAAAACAAAATGTGAAGGTTTGGAGCAAAATAGTTTTTGGTGATATTTTTAAGGCCAAAAGTCAGCTTAAAAAAGATCTGGATATTGTTTAGGAAACTATACAACAGACGGGATTAACGGTGGAACTTAGGGACAAGGAGGAAAGCATCCTGGCTAAGACTCATAACATTATTTCTAAAGAAGAAGATTACTGGAGGCAGAGATCTAGATCTATTTGGCTCAAGGCTGGAGACAAGAATACGAGATTCTTTCATTTCTCTGCCTCAAAACAAAGAGCTTCTAACAGAATTTCAAATCTCAAATTGGAGGATAAGGAGGTTACCAATGATAAAGAAATTTCTGAGGCTATGATTAATTTTTTCTCATCCTTACTCTCCAAAGATCCTAATCTTGACATGGAAAACCAAAATGCTCTTCTTGTTAACATTCTGACCATTATCAATGATGCTACTAATCGTGCTCTTGTGGCTATTCCCTCTCAGGAAGAAATCAAGGCGGCGGTTTTCTCTTTTGAAGGTGACAAATCACCTGGCCCGGACGGGTTTCCTATGTTTTTTTTCCAGAAATTTTGGCATATTTTTGAAGTGGACATCTGTAATGCGGTTAAAGAATTCTTTGGCTCTAAATCTCTGCTTAAAGAAATCAATGCGACCTTCATTGCCTTGATCCCTAAGAAGTCTGGTGCTGATTCGGTGGATGCTTTTCGACCTATCAGCCTTTGCAACTCTGTGTACAAAATCCTTTCCAAAGTTCTCACCTCTCGTCTGTTGTCTCTTCTGCCCCAGATTATTTCCCCTCAACAAAGTGGCTTTGTTCATGAGGTTATCCACTCTACCCAGATCTCTCTTAATTCTGGTTTTTTTCTCAAGTTGGACCTTTCAAAGGCCTATGACCGGGTGGATTGGGATTTGTTAATCAAAGTTCTTAGATCCTTTGGTTTTGGAGAAATTTTCCTTCAACTGATTTATCAGCTCATTAGCACTTCTTCTGCTGCCATCATGATCAATGGTTCTCCTTCAAGGTTTTTCAAACCTTCCAGGGGATTAAGGCAAGGCGATCCTCTTTCTCCTATCCTTTTCTCAATCTTAGCTGAATGTCTGGGGTATTTTTTTTCAGAAGCTTGCTGACAATGGTTCTTTTAAAGGTCTCTCCCCCTCCTCGACTTCCAGACCTTGCTTGCATGAACAGTTTGTGGATGATACTATCATTATGGGCTTCTCTTCTATTCAGGAAGCCAAGACTATCAAATCAGCTCTTTCTACCTATTCCCTTGGTTCAGGTCAAAACATCAACTGGGATAAGAGCTCTTTATATTTTATTAACACTCCTATGGAAAGGCAGCATAGAATTGCTAGAATTATTGGTTGTAGAATTGAGTCTCTTCCGGCTACCTATCTTGGTCTCCCTCTTGGTCTTAAACCCCCAGATTCTTTCTAGGGAGGTATTGTTGATAGATTTAACAGGAAGTTGGGTGGTTGGAAAGGAGCCATCCTGACTCAAGCAGGAAAACTTCAACTTCTCAAAGCGTCCTTACAAAGCCTCCCAGTCTATGCTCTCAGTCTTTTTAAGATCCCTAGTAAATTTGCAAATATCATTGAAAAAATTCAAAGAAACTTTCTGTGGTCAGGTGTGGAGGAGAAGAAGAGATTTGCTTTAGTGGCCTGGGACAAGGTCTGTACTCCCAAAAAATGGGGAGGGCTGGGCTTACGCCCTATAAGAGCTACCAACTTGGCCCTGCTAGCTAAACAAATTTGGAGAATTTTTGGTGTTAAAAGAGAATGGAATGATATTATTCACAAAAAATACCTTTTCTCCTCCCATATTTTGGAATTTTGGAAAATTGATCTGAAAGTGCAAGGATCTTTTATCTGGAATAGTATTTGAAATGCTAAGGATGTGGCTTTTAAGGGAGCCAGGTGGTTTCTAGGTAATGGTAGAAAAATCTGCTTCTGGGAGGACTGCTGGATGAAAGATTATCCTTTAAACTCTGTTACTGCTTTTCAACCTTTCATCAACTAGTGTATCCAGAGATATGGAGCAATGGTCTGGAATTACTGGAGGAATGGTTCGTGGATTGACTTGTCCATTGATGATGAGTTGTTAAAACCCTTAATGCTGGATCTTGCGATCTGGAAGGTTAAGAGTTAGAGTGAAGACACGCTCCTTTGGGGAATTCTTCCTTCTGGATCCTTCACGGTGGCCTCTTGTTCGGAGCTTCTATTAAAGCAACCGAACCCTCTCCCCTTCTGGGCTCAGGTGTGGGGCAAATCTTTAATTCCTTTAAAATTAACATCTTTTTCTGGCTGGCTTTGCAGAACAAAATTCTCACAATTGATAACCTCCAGAAAAGGGGAATGATGTTGACTAATAGATGCTTTCTATGTTAAAAAGCCGAGGAATCTGTTTTTCATCTTGCTATTGATTGTAGTTATGCTTGGGAGGTTTGGAATGGATTATTTCAATGCTAGGAGATCAAGTGGGTTTTCCCCAACAGAATGGAAAGCTTTTATATTCAATGGCAAAAAGTTGTTTCCCCTATTGATCAACACCTGTGGAACATCATCCCTCCACATGTTATTTGGCGATTATGGAGAGAACGCAATGACAAAATCTTCAGAAACACAGAACTTCCTCCAAATGTGGTTGCTGAGAAGATAAAGAGAAGTATAAAGGAAAACTTCAAGGTGTCGTCTGGTAGAATGCTGGATTTCAAAGCTGGTGACAAGGGTATGAGATCTTTTATCCATAAACAACATCCTAGGGAGAACGCCATCTGGCTTTCTCGTCCGCCTGGGTGGATAAAACTCAATTTCGATGGCGCTACTAAGGGTAACCCGGGCCCAGTTGGCTGTGGGGGCCTCATCCGTGATGACATGGAAAATTGCGTGGCAATGGTGGCATTACCTATTGGGATACAAACCAACCACATGGCGGAGGCTATGGCCCTTCTTCAGATGCTAAAACTTGTCCAGAAACACATGGCACAGAATGTGTGGATCGAGGGTGATTCACTCAATATCTTAAAGTGTACTAATGACAAGATAAAGCCATCATGGACAATCAAGGAAATCATTGAGGAGGCCAGAATCATAATTAATTCCTTTAATCAAGTCATAATTTCTCATGCCTATAGAGAGGCGAATGGTACTGCTGACAAGCTGGCCAACTTCGTGGTTAATGCCAGGGATATCGTGACTTGGCACGATCACACTAATCTGACCGTCGATATCAAATCCAAGTTGGCCTTCGACAGATCCCGAAGCATGAGGGTAGATTGGGCGTACCTTGAAAAGCTATGATGATTAGACACTTTTTAAAAAATCAGAGGGAAATGACGACAAAAAGTGGTGTCTTTCCCAAGAACACTAATTATAGACATGAGCTAACCATTGTTAACTTCAAAGTTACCAGTTTTCAGAATTACCGTATTCTCTCTGCGTTTCCTTCCTTTTCTGAGAACTGTGTGATCATGGGAGGAGGGCTTAACCACAAAGAGCCGAAGGACTGTGTTAAATGGAAAAAAATACCGGAAGCTTGGGAAATTCTTGAGAAGGGTGGTCTTACTACATACATGGAAAGATTGCATGGGGCTAAAGATAGTGCTACTAGATTATTTTTGGACTCATGGAAAAATGGGACAGTGACTATTGCGGGAATCACTGTTAATATCACATAGGACTTTATTGCAGAGATTACTGGGCTTAGTACGAAGGGCATAAAGTTATTCTGGGACAGTAAGGTTTCTCGAAAGGCTATCCGACGTTTTCCCAAGAATAAAGAGGAGAAAAAAAGTCTTGTTAAAGAGTCTGGGGGATGCTATGATGTGGATTCGTTCAAAGATATTTGGGCTACTGTTATGGTGGTGATCATGGAGTATGTTACCCTAGATGGTAGGTTCAAAAGAGCCCATTCTTACCACTTTGTCTTGCTCTGTCATTTTCGGCATAAAATTAGGGTTTCTCTGCCTTTTTATATTTTACAATCTCTCCGCTCTAGCATTGTCCAGTTTAAGAAAAAGGAGAAGAAACCCATTCTACATGAAGAGTTGATCCTTTTAATTGTTAAACATATTAAGAAGAGGGCTAATGCTAGCCCTGTCTTAACCCCGTCCAAATCTGGTTCGGGAAAGAAAAGAATTAGGGATGGGAGTGAGAAAGAAAAGAGCTCTTCTAGTAAAAAACTTAAGAAGGAGGAGACTACCATGGATACGGATGCCTTTGCTAAAAGTGTGGAGGGCTATGACCACATGGACGATTCTACAGAGGAAGAAAGTTACTCTGCTTCTTTGGATTCAAACTCTGTTTCGGAGGAGAATGATGACATGGATGAGGAAGTGACGGGCTCAATGGACAGAGATAATATTTTGGATTGCAGGAAAAATAGAGAGGATAATAAAGAGGATGAGGAAGCTCAGAAAGTGCCTATTTTGGTTGAGTATGATAGTTCTGAAGACCATGATGTACTGATCTCACCGAAGATTGAAGTGGTTATAGAATGCGGTCAAGATACTCAGAAGGAAGATACGGAGGTGGAGAATATTTCCCCTGTTAAGGAGTCGAATTTACCTGAGAAGGAGACAGACAATGTCCTTGGTAATTCTCAGAACATTCCTCAAGACGGTGGATCTACAGGAAAGAAATGTCCAGTTACTTAAGGATGATATGGACGATAAGATTGATCCACCTTTCAGGGTTCTCCAAACTACCAAAGCTGCCTCAATGTACTCCTTTTGGTTAATGAAATGGGTGTTCCAGGAGATCAAGAATTTACACCTAAAGTATCGTTCTATTGCTGCTAAGGTGGATTCTCTGCAGACTAAGATGGAGTCTGGCCCTAACATCAAGGCGGACAAGGTTACCAAAGATAAGGTTAATAATGTCCAGCAGTTACAAGCCAGAATGGAAACCATGGAGAGTACTATGAAAAAACATATGCTTGACTACAACAATTTCATGGGGTCGGCTATGGATTGTTTCTTGACCATAAAGGCTGAGCTGGATACTGGGTCGCCAGGCAACAAACCAGAGAACATTACTGTGAACCTGGATGAAGAAGGCCCTGGAAAACGCACGAGATCAGCTCGAAAGAAGAAAATTCATGACAGAATCTAGGAACTCTCATAGTTTAGTGTTGCGATAAAGAAGATATCCGAAGCGAAGCAAGAAGCCACTGAGGCTTGTAAGGAGCTGGTCTAGTGCTCTGGTTGCTGGGTTTAGTGGTTGGTCTTTTTTTGCTGGTTTCTATCTTTTGGTTTTGTTTCTGTTTTTTGTTGTTTAGCTCTACTGCGTACTGGTTTCCAGTCCTGTTCTGTTTTGGGGTGCTTCTTTGTTTTATCTCTGTTTCTAGCTTGTAAGGGGTTTTGGGTCCCCATTTAAAACCTGTTTTTCCTGCAATCAAAAACTTTTAATATTAAATCCACCTACTATTTATTTAGGCCAATTTTACGGGGGTCACACATTTTATTTTCTAAAAACTTTATGATATTTAATTTAATCAAATTGGACAAATTTTTCAAATACAACAATTTATGTCCATATATCTTAATTGGTTATTTTTCTTCTTTGGGACATAACTCTTTTCCATTGTGTTTGTTCTTAACTTCTTGTACTTGTTGGAAAGCTAGTTCTAAGCACTGTGCAATAGTATAGAGTTGGCTTCCTGATTTTTCTATTTTGACATGTTTTGGGGGGGTTGGAAGTCCAATGTTCTCCTTTTCAAAATTTTGGTCATAAATTTTGCATACAAAATTGAAATTTCAATTTCACATGTGTTGGAGAGCGATTTTAGTTGACTACATGATGGTGTTATTTTATCAATTTGATGAGTATTGAAGTTGTGTACTTGTTTGATGACTTGTAGTTGCCTATGATTCAATGTGTGATTATGTGAGCATTCAGGCAAGTCAAAAATTGAAATTTTAAGGGAGTGCATGTTTTTGTTGGATATTTTGAATACTACAACTAATTATCGATTTTGCTACTTCTTGATACAAGTTTACATGTAGTTTTTAGAGTTGGACTTTGATGATGACATGCACAATATTGGTGTTGATTATGGTATCATGGGTATGTAGGTACATATTTTACATTGACACAACGTAATCAAGTTTGTGGTGACTGGTGGTGATTTGGTTTGATGTTAAGAGGATGTTACTTATCTCCTAGATGCTTATTCAATTCCTTGACTATGTTACTTGGTTATAGAAATATTTAGCAAATCAAATCAAATGTTGATTTGGTGTTTGAGTCATTTGGTCCATAGGATTATTATCTTTGATATCTTGGTTTGTAGTTTACTAATGTGATGATGAGTTTTCATGTTTAGTGTTTGGATCTAAAATTTATGTGATTGGTAGGTTCTGGACCCTATTTGATTGTTGTGAGATGAATCAAATATATATTATCTATATCCACTAGGTTTAATTCAATGGTTATATAGAATTTGTTATTTGGCCTTGTTTGTGGTCATTTGTGCATTGATATGTTTTCTTTAAGACGAGAGGATGGATGATTAATTTTTTTTTTAATATTTGGTGCGGAAACTTGTAGTATGTTGTTGTGTAGTCCTAAATTCTTAGCACCTACAATTAGATGCTCAATCAAGCTCTATTTTGGTGTTTTTAAGATTTTATGTCTATTATGCTTCATCTAGCCCCACATCTCCTATATTTCCATCTTTCTCTCCACCTTTCCAACTCCCAAATAAAATTTCATCGCCTTTTGCCAAAAGATGTCGTCCGAGCTTACCTCTTCCTTGGTTTTTTCTCCAAAATTTGAATCAAGGATCTATTTCATTGATTTAGTGGGATTTCCATATTTTCATTGGCCTCCTTCACATTTTGAGCACTAAAATGTTGTGAGAGGTATAAAAGCAACCTACTTCTCCTTATTTGGACATCAAACAAAAATAAGACAAGTTGGAATCCAAGTGCTCTCTTAAAATTTTGCATCCAAGGATTCTCAAGCGAGTTCAAGCATCCATAGAATCTTTGAAGGAAATCTTTTCCATTGTAGTGAGATTCTCTCCCATTATGACCAAGTAGAAGAGACCTCAATCAAGCAAGAAGATCCGTTGTTCATTTACATTAATAAATCTATCCATTCTTCAAGGCAAGAGACAATCAAGCATAACAATATGGAAGATCTTTGAGGTGTATTCGTGGATCTATGCATTTGTGAAGGGAATCCTTTATTATTATCTATATTCCAATATTTAAACACTACATACAACTACATTCAAGCAACATACTAGCATCTTGATAGACATCACGATCTCAATATCTGCTTATGAAGGTATGTGCATTTACAAAGTAGACTTAATATTTACTTTAAATTTACAGGCTATCCTTTCATGCAATTTCATTTATTTTCAAGGGTGATTCGCCAGCCAAGATTTGAATAAGGAAAACCACTTTCTACCCAATATTTTCCCCATTTTTCTATGTGCGGGAATATGTGACATTCACACCGACTTAGAGTTCAGGACCCTGCAAACAATCTTCAACCAAGTTCATGAAAAATAGTAGGGAATAGGATTCCCCTGGAAACCTCTACTTAGGAATAGAATACCCCAGGTGAATTCTTCACCCTAAAATTGCATCAAATTAAAATTCTAGGTCGGTGACATCTTCTGGTTTTTTATTTCTGGTGCCCGTACAGAGCTATATATTTTTTGTCAGACTTTATATTCTATGACTTTTTATTTTTTTCTACTCTATCTTCTATCTTGCATTATTTAAATACATCTCTCTATTCAATTACCACATTACACAAAATGAAGGATTATTGCACCTCCTTGACACTTAAGGCCTACTTGAGGCTAGTGTTCATCTTCCCTTGATTGTAATAAATAATTGGTTAGATGTTGCATTGGGGAACCACTCTTGAACCCCTTATTATTTACCTAACTACTTTTATTTATTTCACATTTTGGTGAACCCGACGAATAACATTTCAATTCCATTTGGTGTCTAGATCTCATTTATATACATAACATTTTATTAGGTTTCATGTGTAATTATGTTTTCTATATGTCTTAATTACATTTATGTTGCATAAACTTGATGAATGTTTTCATTTTCCATTCTTTGCATTATTTAGACATATCTCTCGTTTATTTGTTTGTGCATGAGTGTCATAACATTGAGTCCTACCTATACCATTTTGGTAAGGAGTCATAGACTTATGGGTTCTTTTGATCCTGATTCCTCTATGTTTCCTAGGTATATTGATGATACAAGTATGCCTACTAATGACATTTCCACTATTGTTGATAATCCCTCTTCCCACTCTTCTTGTGATGAAGATGACACCTTAAGAGTGTCTCCTAGCCAAGTGCAAAAGCTTTCTCGTGATTTTGAAAAAAATGAGCAATGGTTAGGTCAAGAACATTCAAATAGGGAAGTCATCTCCTTAGTAGAAGGTTTGAGGAGGTTGATTCATAATGATGAGAATGGTGTTTATTTGTTGTATAATATTTTCCATCTTATTGATAACAATCTTAAACCTATTAACGATTGTGCTCAAGATCTTGCTTTAACTCAACCTTACACTAGTGTTGAGACTTATATTCCTACTTCTTTACCTAGTTTTACTACATACACTCCACCACTCATGACTATACCTGTTTCAAATATTAATCCTACACATGTTAGTCTTGGAGGTATTCCTAATAATCCCATCATTTCCCAACCATCATTCATGCTTACTTACAAAAATGTACCATTTTCATATTCCAATGCTATTTCCATTTCTCTTAATCCTCAAACTCTTTCACACATGTCTCATACCAACCTTTTCACTGAATCTACTATCAATAGTCTTTCTCAAACCATGTCATTGTTGCAACAACAAATTACAAGGTGTTAAAGAAAAATTGACTAATTTCATTGGTATATTTAAACATTTTCATGTTCATATTACTTATCCTATGTATGATATTGATGTGCAACATATTTTCATTGTTAATTTATAAAAAAAAAATATTAGAGATAAGATTTGACTTTCTAAATTCTCTTCTTTTACTGAATTATGTGCAATACTTCATAATTATCAACTTCAAGTGAGTCAATTTGAGATTACCACTCCAATGGCTCCACTTGATAAGAGTGATTCAACACATCTTAGCCATTTCAAAAGTTTCAAAAACCTAGAGGCTTCATCAAGATCAATAATTCATCAAACAACATTGATGCACAAGTGACAACAACATCTAAAGCTATGGCTCCTTTGTCTTCTATTTTTAAACCTTCTCATAATTTTACACCTCTTTTTGAATATGTGCAAAATGTGATGTTGAAATTGATGAATTCTTTGATCCAAATTTTTTTTTGTCAATATCATTGTCAACCTGGTCATGAATCATGATACTACAAAATATTTCCGTTTGAAGACTATTGTCCAAGACCTTATTGATTCTAATGCTATATCTATTGATAGTGTTAATAATCAAGGGAACAAACTCATTGCCCCTCCTTACCAAAATTTGCAAATATATACCAATCCCTTACCTTCCCATTCTACCAATACTATTGAGTCTACCCATTCCTTTCTATCTTTTTCCACTAATATTGTTGACCCTCCCACTATTGTGAATTATGATGATGAGTGTATTGAAGCCAACAATGTTGTCAACCTTATTAATCAACCCAAATCCAAACCAAAAGCTAAGATTTGCATTACATTTAATCCTAAGAAGACTATTAGGGCACCTAATCATCCTCTTTACATTGTTGCAAAGGTTAATGGTTTTCTCTTTAGTGGAGTCCTTATAGATCCCACTTGTATGGTGAATGTTATCACTGAAGAACATCTTTACAAAAAGACAACTCCAACAACATTCCTATGACAAATTAGACGTGATGATTAAGACTTATAATGTGATGAAGGGTACTCCCCTTGCTAACCCAAGCACACACACCACAATATAGAAATAAACATAAAATTGAAATAACCGAACAATTGCGAGAACAAAAAAACTTGATTCCAACTATCTTCAATGAAATGGCATTACAACATTCAAAAAATAACATGTTACAACCACATTGGCCTTCTTATTACAATAATTTGTAAAACAAAGCCACAAAATAAATTTCTGAAACCGAACCCCAAAACCCTACTTCATCCCTGCATATGTACCACCAATAACCGCCTTAGAATATTCTAGAAAATGAAACTTTCTTCTTTTGGCCCCTAATGGTTCATTAGTTCAATTTACTGCCTAAGTAATTTTTCTCTCTTCATTTTTGTATCTAAACTTGAGTCTTGATGGCACAAATTTTGGAAGCCATAACTTTTAAATGTCTTTGATTCAACTTTCCTTGACTATTCAAATACTATAAAGCTTGATGGCCAGTAAATAAAAAAAAATCTTTAAGAAAAAGATAATGTCTCCACTTCCTTCATGCTTGAACTACAACACAAAACTCTTGATCATAAACAAAATATTTTCTTTTGGCATCATTCAAATTCTCACTAAAATAATCAATGGGTTTAACTTCTAGACTTAAAATAGCTCCAATGGCATTGCCATTAGCATCATAGTCTAATTGAAATACCCTATCAAAATATGGAAGTACCAAAATAGACTGCTCTATAAATTTTCTTTTTAGTAAATCAAAACTCTTTTCTGCTCATGTAGTCCACTTAAACTCATTTCAATCCCCTCTTATTGCTTTAGTTAGGGGTCTACATATATTACTAATTTTATTTTATAAACCTTTTATAAAAGATAGCCAAACCATGAAAAGATCTTGCCTTAGTAGCACTCTTTGGAGTAGGTCATTCAAGGATACCCTTCACATTCTCTGGGTCCATTTTAAGACCATCTACTAAGATAACAAATCCTAGGTACACTAACACCTTTTCACAAAACTACACTTATTTAGGTTAATCAACAATTTTTCTTCCCTTAAATTCCCAAAGACCCTACGAATATGCATTATATGATCTTTCAATATCTTACTGAAGATCAAAATATCTTTCAAGTAAGCAATAAAAAACTTACTCGAAAATTCTTTCCATACCTCGTTCATGAGCCACACGAATGTGCTTAGTGTATTGGTTATCCCAAAGGGCATGACTAACCACTCATACAAGACCTCCTTCACCGTGAAGGATGTTTTCCATTCATCTCCTTCTCTAATCTTGGTTTGGCGATATCCACTCTTCAGATCTATCTTTATGAAGTACTCGGATCCACTCAAACAATCCATAATGTCATCCATCCTTGGAAAGGAAAACCTATACTTTTGATAGTAATCTTATTGATGGCCCGAGAATATATGCACATCCTCCATTCTCCATTTTTCTTTGATACTATTACTATTGGTACTGTTATCCTAATTTTGTGTATGTAGGAGCATAATAAAAAACAACAAAAGATTGCATAAAGGTAAATTCTCTAAAACACTAGTATTCAGCTAATGTAAATAGAGATACACTTTCATTGCATTCATATCATCAGATATTGTACTCTAAGTATTGATCAATTTTCAAGTACAACTTATACTTGATCATTACAATTGTGCATTCAAACTGAATGTAAGAAAGGATGTTGTCTTTATTTTACATTTTCACATTAAAAAATTAGAGAAACATATTCAAGATAGAAGGCATGATAGATATATGAGAATGGCAGTCCATGAATTGCCTTTTTGAGTCTTTTGCATCTTTAGATCTGTTGTCTGCATCTTCTTAGGTCTTCATCTCCTCAGCATCTGTCTCATGTCCTGCATCATCCTAGGTCTTCATCAGGTCCTGTGTACTGCGTGATTAAAAAGAGAAGAGAAAAGGGGGTTAGATCCAAATTGGATCCAAGCAATGCATGAAAACCTGAAAACATCTTACAACAATCATACTTTCAAAATTGCACATTTGCCAACAACATGAATGCAAGGGAAAAATATGCCATTACACAAATAGAATAGCAGTATCAAAGGGACATATATCTCTATGAAACCTTTTACTATATATGGTTATCTTCCTGCATTATGTAAAAGAATTGTTGTTTTACAAACTAGACATCTGAATCAAAGGAACATGTATCTTTATGAAATCTTTTACTTTATTTAAAGAGGCCATGGAAGAGAGGATAATAATTAGCTACCTCATCCCGAGCTACTATAATGTGTGGAAAATCATTTCTTTGATCATTCAGACATTGTAGTAGCTCAGAACAACATATCTAGTTGTTACCTTCTTCCCTGTCATATGGAAAGTAAAAAACATGAACATATTATTCATAATTAACACTATTTCAGAATGTTGTGCAACTGCAGTGGATGCATCAATGTGAGAAGGAGTGATACAGAGAAGATCAGGAAGCTACTAGTATAATAGTGAAGGCTCAGGTTTAGCCTCTATTGATGCCAAGGATACTGCAGAAAGATCAAATGCAGAGCAAGTAAGGTTTATAATAATGGTATTCATGAATAGAGGAAAAGAAATGACAATTCCATTTAAGAGTGGAAAACAGAGAGTGCATTTCAAGTTTTGGTCAAGAGATGCACAGATACAGTCATGTCTGTGGGTGTCACGAGCCTATGCTTCAACCCCACAAATATCATTTTCCTTCTTAATCAAATACAATAAGACAAGTCAGAGTTCATGCTGAGGTCAGATTTCAGACAAAAGATGCATGTCTTGCCACTGTCGAGCTACAGATAGCTGACAAAACAACAAGCCGATAGTCGAAAGAAGCAAACAAATAAAATAAAAATTCCCCAAATGCATATTAAAAATAGATGTAAAGTTCTGGTTTCAAAACAACAGATCTGCATTAATAGCTCGAGCTTTCAAGCTACAGATTCAATAGTGAATTAAAACAACAATTCTTCATTACCATCTCCAGATTCATAGCCACAATCAAAGAAAATGATAAGCAATGTGACAGTTACATATTGTAACAGAGTAATGAAGAGGTGATACTTATCTTCATAACCCGGGCTCCATGTTCAAACACAAGCTCTAGATCCTAAGGTAGAGTGAAGTGCCAATCACCATGGCCAAGACCCAAGTCATGCAACCTAGACTCTAGTACTAATACAAACCTGAGCCCCAAATCAGCAGTGAAGAGCTCCATACCAACAAAACCTGAGTTTAGATCAACAAAAAAAGCTCTAGTTTGATGGCCCAAGCCTCAGTAAGACAAGAAAAAATCTAGAATGTTACCATTATCACAGTGAGTCCTCAAGTAGTTAGGGTTTTGCATATTTTCTTCGCAACCGACTAACAAATGGCAACATAACCAATGCATAAACTTGGCTTGAGTTTCTTTTGGAGTCTGAAGGACAACAACACTGAACCACATTCAATGTAAGTTGCAGATGGCTGTCAGTCTCAGATTTCCAATCCTCAATGTGGCGCCACAATGCATGAACCCAGGATTCGATGTGAATGTGACACATCTTCATCATGTGTTTAATTTTATGTAATGTAATAGGGTCGGGTTTTGGCATATGTTGTGTGCCTTAGCTTTTATGTGAGGACATATTATATGTAGAATTTAAGCATGAGATATGGGGTAGTGTTAGGGTTTTTTTGGTTTTGGACTCTAAGGTATAAACAATGTAATATTTATTTAAAACATTATTCCTTGCAAGAGGATATTGTTTGAGATGGATTTTTAGGACTTAGAGATCATGTCGCAGTTATGCATCTCATTGAGGCAGGAATCAAGGCATACATCTTGCCTCTGATTTAGGGTTTAGGCTTGATTGAAGGAGTGATTTTAGGGGAGGAGCTCATTTTTGAATTTGGCATGAGGGGGCCATTTTTGTATATATCTAGATTTCATATCCATGGAGAGGAGTTCAGTTTCAGTGCAGAATAGTGTAAAGTGAATGTATTTGTTCCTTGCCATTTTTTTTTGCATCATGTTATGTAACCACCACAGATTTTTGAAGAAATAAAGCAAGTGTTCAAATCATCCATATTTTTCTGAGTTTTGGGATTCAATCCTATTCTTCCTTTCTACATTTAGTGTGATGTGTTTTATAGCAGAGTTAGTGAATTTTTCTAATTCCTTTTTCAATTACTAAAATATAACCTATTTGCAAAGATTGTAGGTCTGTTGGCAAGTCATTATTTGAGGTGCAAACCCTAATAGTGAGATACTTATGTCTGCTTGTATGTTGAATAGTGAATGTCCCTTTCAAGTCTACTAGCATCACAGTCTACTTGAAATACCCTATCAAAATATGGAAGTACCAAAATAGACCGCTTTATAAATTTTCTTTTTAGTAAATCAAAACTCTTCTGATCATGTAGTCCACTTAAACTCTTTTCAATCCCATCTTATTGTTTTAGTTAGGGATCTACATATATTACTTATTTTTTTTATAAACCTTCTATAAAAGATAGCCAAACCATGAAAATATCTTATCGTAGTAGCACTCTTTAAAGTAGGTCATTCAAGGATAACCTTCACTTTCTCTGGGTCCATTTTAAGACCATCTACTAAGATAACAAATCCTAGGTACACTAACACCTTCTTCACAAAACTACACTTATTTACGTTAATCAATAATTTTTTTTTCCCTTAACTTCCCAAATATCCTACGAAAGTGCATTATATGATCTTCCAATATCTTACTGAAGATCAAAATATCTTTCAAGTAAGAAATAACAAACTATAGACACCCTAAAATGGATAGGCTTGCGACTTTACATTAAAAACACTAATTTTTATCTATTAATTAATATTTTTTTAATCATTAATTAATCATCTTTTTTCCTCTAAATTCATTCCCCAAATCATCTAATCAAATTCTCAAAATTAATTAAATAATTAATTTTATTTAATTAAATAGCTTTAATTGATTAATTACCATTAATTGATTAATTAAACTCAATTTCCTATATTTTAAATTCAAATATTTAAACTTACTAATTAAATTCTTCCAATTAAATTAATTTTAATTAAATTAATTTAATTTCATCAAATAAAGCAATTCTTAGTCAAAAAGAATTCAATTATCTCACATGTTGAAAACAATTATTAAATAAATGAATTAAATACTCATTTATCTTCAAAGAGATAACTCCAATCAGATCACATGGGTTACTCCACCCATCTCTCCAGTCCACATGGGTAACTTCACCCACTTCTTCAGTTCAAAAAGGTAACTCATAAATAGCTCTTCAGTTAACCAAACCCTATCTCCTTTTTACCAAATAAAGAGGTGGAGTTTACTGAGGACCTCTCCTGTTCCTTTTGATCTCAACCATTCATCTCCCCATCTCTGGGATTGATCTCAACCGTTCATTTCATCACCAATTCCTATATAATAAACCCTTCATAACC
>MU222644.1:19482-29673 GCA_018584345.1 Thuja plicata
TATAGGTGTTTTATAATTATTTAAATTTTGAAGTAACAATTGATAAATTAGAGTAATAATTTATATTTTTTAACCTTAATATTAAATTATACTTTAAATAATCTTATTTTTAATTTTAATTCTAACTTTGATTTCCATTTTATGATTTCATTTTTGTGTTTTCACTTTTCTTGATAGTTTCCTTTTTGGTTTTTTATTTTCACTTTTTCTTGGCTTTTTAGGATTTTCTTATTTTGGATTTTTCCCCCTTTCTTTTTAGTTATCTTGATTTTTATTGTTTCTCACATTTTTTCTTTTTTGTCTATTCCTTTTTCCTAGTCAACCTTTAAACCTTGACCTTTTCTCGTTCCTTGACCCACTTGGCCCCCTTCTCCCTCTTCTTACCCTATTAGACCTGTAACCAAACCATCTTTCATTCTCTTTGTACTCTCTTTCATCCTAATGATGGATCACGTACTGTGATCCAAAATGTTGATGTGTCTAAAAGGATAGTAGTGATTAAGCACACTTGATTTGGAGCAATACTAGGATGGGTGGTCTCCTCAGAAGGCCTGATACTTCACCCCTATGAGCATCACCGAGATGCAATGAGCGCTAAGTCTTCCATTCATTCTCATGAGAGATGGGTTCTTGTGAACCACTACCCATGAAACATGGGTCAATCAATTTTACTTGAAAACTACATAGTGGAATCCTGATAGCAATACCAATATTTGACTTATTGTAGAAAATGTCTCCTACGTATCCATTTATGAGCTTAAGAGGCTTTATAATAATTTTTTCATAAGGAACAACACTTGCTGAAGGTTTTGCAAATGGGGCAGCAAGCCAAGTGTTTTTAACCTTGGAGGAAACTGCATGGTTAAGTGCACGTTAGTTGGAGTAATACGAAGAAGGAAGCTTTGATAATTCACCCATTTGACTATCACCTAGATGCAATGAGTTCTAAGTTCTCCATTTATTCTCATAAGAAATGAATTCTTGTTCAAACCACTACCCATGAAACATGAATCAATGAATTTGACTTGAAAAATAGATAGTTGAATCCTCTATCAATATCACATATTAACATAATTTCAGCATGAGTTACGTTAACAAGAAAGGGAGCGACTCATTTATGAACCAAATGATTCTAAAAGACAGAGATCTTGCGTTGACTATGTTCTTAGACAATATATGAAGTCTATGCTTGTAATCATTAAAGGTATGCACAACTTGTCTACCCATTATTCACTAAACACTTTATTGAATTTGTATCATGTATGTAATTTTAACAAATGGGCTATGTTTATAGAATCTCTTACCATTGTCCAAAATGTTGTGCAGGACAATAAGGCGAAGGACACCATTAAACTGATGGGGAAGAGATTAACATAGAGGGCTCTGATAGACTAGTGGATGGAAGTGGAGTCGCGAAACTTCAAACTTGGCTTTGTTATTTTAGTTGGCGGTGGCTCCCATGATTACGCCAAAGGTGTTTCCTTATGTGAAATGCAAGAATCGAGTTTGTAATCCAATGGTTCACATTGTAGCACAAACATGCAAAATGATCACATTCATTTGCACAATTGATTTTTCTTTATTTTACTCCATCACTCGTTGATGCTTGCACCAAGATAGTACACACGACTATGGATAATCTTGTCAGTGTCCCAACTAGAATGTAGAAGTTAGAGAGAAACAATAAAGTATGAAAAACAAGAACAAAATAGAGTACATAGATTTATCATGGTTCGGCCAATAAATTGCCTATGTCCACACTGAGTAGGAGAATATATTATTAATCTAGAAGTTACAACAAGTAACAACAAATACAATAGATAAAGAGCTCCAAAGAGACTCTTGAGAAACCAACAGAAGAAACCGAAGAGACAGATTCTCTTGGAGGTAATAATGAAGGTTGTTGAGCTTCATATCCCCAACAATCTCCCACTTGAAGATTAACCACTACTGTAACAAGTTATTCCCCTATTCTAAACCTTTCTATCATATACTGGAAATGCTGAGAGAAGCTCGGAAAAACTCAAACTTCTCCCGTGTTACAACCTTTGTAAGAGCATCAGCTGGATTCAATTTTGTGTCAATCTTGACAACTTGAAGTTTTTCTTCTTCAACCATATGCCGAATGTAATTATAATGCAAGTCAATGTGCTTAGAGCATCACTGAGATGTATGATGTTTACTCATGAATATAGCACTACTACTATCACAAAAAGGGTAAAAAATTGGTTGTTGCAAGCCCAATTCTTTATACAAAATCTTCAACGATACCATCTCTTTTACCCCCTCGGAGAGAGCCATGTATTTGGCTTCAGTAGATGATTGTGCAAGTGAATGTTGCAATCTAGAACCCCAACTGATGGTTGCCCCAACAAATGTGAAAGCATAACTTGAGGTGGATCTCCGCTTGTCTAAATATCCACCAAGATCCGAACCTAAAAATCCTTGCAATGCTGGCTTATCTATCCCAAAACATAAAGAAAGATCAAAAGTAACTTTAAGGTACCATAGAATCCATTTAACCACCTCCCAATGAGGCTTGCTGAGATTACTCATAAAATGGCTTACTACTCCCACTGCATGAGCAATATCGGGGCAAGTAGAAATCATAGCATATATAATGTTGCCAACTATTGAAGTATAAGGGACTCCCTTCATGAATTTTCTATCCTCTTGTGTTGTGGGACACATTTTAGAAGTCAAACAGAAATGAGATGGTAAAGAAACACAAACTGGTTTGGCTTCCAGCATGCCAAATCTGTCCAATACCTTGTCAATGTATTGCTTTTTAGATAACCAAAGTTTCCTCTTGGATCTATCCCATGAAATGGTCATCCCAAGTATCCTCTTGGCTGCCCCTAGATCTTTCATCACAAATCAGCTGGCCAAGTTCTTCTTCAATTCTCAAACAATCTTCATGCTAGTCCCGGCTACTAACATATCATCCACATAAAGTAAGGGAATTATAAATTCACCAGTGGGCAACTGTTTATAATAAACACATGGATCAGCCTCCGAACGTATGAACTTATGCTCAATCATAAAATGATTGAATTTATTGTACCATTGCCTTGGGGCCTACTTAAGTCCATACAAGATTCTCTTTAACCTGCAATAAAGATGCTCCTTCCCCTTTTTCACAAAGCCTTCCGGCTGCATCATATAAAGTTCTTCATCTACATCACCATGTAGGAACACAGTCTTGACATCCAACTGCTCTAGCTCAAGACCCCATGTAGCAACCAAGCCTAGAACAACTCTAATAGTAGTCACCTTGACTACCAGGGCAAAAAATCTCATTGAATCTGATACACTGCTGCTGTCAATATCCTTTCACCACTAATCTGGGTCAATAACAAACCTTGCCGCCATATTCTTCCTTTGATTTGTAAACCCATTTATTCTTGAGAGCTTGTCTATTTGGTGGCAAAGCCACCAAATCCCAAGTATGATTCATTGCCAATGAATCCATTTCTTCCCTCATGGCCTCTTGCCATTTCTGCAAATCTAGAGCTCTACAAGTAGGCTTGTAATTTGTAGGCTCCAATTGATCTGACACTAGTAAAGACGGTTCTGCCTCCTTTGTAACCAATGACTCATAATCAGAGAACTTCACTAGAGATTTTCTCTGTCGAGATGATCTTCTGAGTCCCGGATCAATTTTTTTATTTCTGAGGATTACTATTTTCCTCATACCCATGCTGAACTTCTTTTGGAGTATACAATTAATGAGAGCTGCCTATTGAATATGGGACAGAACATTTGCTCTATTTAAATGAGCTAGAAATAGAGGCAACATCTCTATTTTTAGCCTCCTTATGATGTTGCCACTTTTCTCCTCTATCACCAAAAATAGGGATGCTTTCCTCCTACAAATGTGACAGAGGATGTAGTTGATGGGTGGCATCTTGAGTGGCGTGGGAATATTCAGCCTCTGCGTTGACTGCCCTTGCACCAAAACTATTTCCCTTTGAGGATTTTTTGCATTCTAGAGACAAATCGATAGAGCTTCCTGCTCTTTCAAAATCCAAAGGCATACCATAAGGTGGAATGCCAGCTAAACTGTCAGTAGTTTTGGTTTTGTTTTCCATCGAAACATGGGACACAAATCTTTCTATCATTGGAAAGGTTATTCCATGATTGATAGAAGTCATGTTGTGATCACTAGCCGCCCCACCCTATCACCTATACTCTATTTCAACATGTAACCTAGTGTTAACCCCATCATGGGGCTTGCAATTTTTAACCGTAGGAGGTGTGGGATGAATGTCTTTTCCCAGCGCGACAGATAAATCCTCCATTTGGGGGAAAGTGATGTTCGATGGGTTAAGCGAGGCATGGGATTGTGTTGTCGTGTCTATAGAATTCCCAATGTGGCCGCTCAAACCATTTGGTGCATTTCCTCCATTCAGCATTGGAGGATTAGATAAATCATTCCTTCCATTCAGCGTAGACGGTGACCTCTTCTAGTCAAGTTGTGGGTTGAATGGCACATGCAAACTCACTGTAACATGTGTTTTTTGTCTTCTAGTGATGTGTATCTGTGAGACTCAATACTTTGCAACTTCTGAACACTTTCCCGCCCAGCTCATTTTCAAACTGAAGGTTCCCATGCCCGCCTCCCCGAGGGGAGATGCTGCCCTACTGGCAGACCCACCTGTTGGTCCGGATGGACCCCAGATCACGGTCACTGTGCTAGAGTCAATGGGGGAATCCCAAAAGGTGTGTTCTTCTGCTGATTCCCTGCTATCTCCTAAACCTAACTGGAAAGGGGCTCTTGTCGGTGATGCCCAACATTCCTTATAGGCCCTTTTGGTGGATTTTGTTCAGACGAAAGAAGGAGCAGAACTGTCGCTCTCAGAATCTGTGGTGAATCGCACGATGGCTGACTTTCAGATGGCTCTGGTGGGTCGATTCTTCAATTTCTGACCTACCATTGATATGGTCAGAAAATGGGTTGCTAATCAGTGGAAGATCAAAGGATCGACCCTGGTTTCGGCCATGTCGGGTGGGCTCTTCCTGTTTAAGTTTACCACTCTCGAGGACATGACCAGTGTGCTGTTTGGCTTATGGGTTTATGGAAAACATTTCCTAGCCCTTGCGAAGTGGAAGCCCAGTTTCAACCCGGCAATGGACCTAACTAGATCGTCTCTTGTCTGGGTCTGCCTCTCAGGTCTCCCGCTCGAGTATTGGGATGAGCAGGTCTTCCGATGGATTGGGGATTCCTTTGGTTCATTCATCACGACAGATCAGGTGATAAGGTCTAAATCCAGGTTGGTGTTTGCTAGATTCTGTGTGAATGTCACCATGAATAAAACCCTGCCCAACTTTGTTATATTGAAATCCAAACTGGGTAGATGGACCCAAGCATTAGTCTATGAGAATGCTACCTTGTTTTGTCGTAAATGTGATTGCAGAGGTCACTCTTGTGATTCTTGCAAGGCCAACAAGTTGGAAGAGAAGCAACAGAACAAGGACAAAGGAACTATAGGGGTCCCTCCTCCAGCAGTGTTGGAGGATTCAGTGGTGTCAAAACCACCCTCGGGGGCCGTGGTGTCGGTTCCTAGTGTGTAGTCTCCTGTGGCCTTTGATACAGCTTTTGAAGTGGTGTCACTGGAAGAAGGCGAGATTGTCTCCCCCCAGGAGCCAGGTTTGGGATGCTCTGGGCCTCTCCCAGACCCAACCCTGACTGTTTTGGAGGCCCATCCTGTGTCAGCCATGGTTTCAGAACCTACTCTAACATTGACGCCTCCCCCTGAGGAGAGACAGTCCCTCTTGACCAAGAAGGAATAGCCCGATATTGTGGTAGCCCTTGAGCTGATTGACCCAATACGGATGACTAAACACTCCCCAAAGGGGGTAATGAAAAGTCCCCTCAGCTCAACAGATGGTTCTGAGGATGAGGTGGGGGAATGGAAAACACAGAAAAAGAAAATCAAAAATAAAAAGGCAGATGTGGGAGTGGATACTCAGAGAGGAAGACCCTTTGAAAGAGTAAGAAGATCGAAAGGATCCACAAGGGAGGTTGCGGCAGGAAGGCAACAAACCCTGGAATCTAGCTTCAAAAGTAAGAGATGAACTGCCTCTCTTGGAATGTGAGGGGTTTGAACAACTCCCTTAAACAAACGACTGTTAAACACTATATTTTTTATCTCAAGCTAGAGATTCTTCTTCTACAAGAAGTCAAAATGTCTGCCAGTACCTTTGCTACTCTGGCACCGCTTCTTTGGCCTGGGGCTGGTTTCCTTTATTCTGAAGCTACGGGTGCGTCTGGTGGTATAGCCACGCTCTGGAACCTAAATAGAATAACTGGTCAGTTGGTTAACTCTTCCCCTAACTTCCTTGCTGTCACTTTTATGAAGTTTGGAGTTGAATGGACCACCTTTAATATCTATGCTCCAAACACCAGGCACGTGCGTGCCTCTCTGTGGAATGAGTTAAGCCACCGGCTTGCTTTGGTTGGCTCTACGAGCTGTCTATTGGATGGTGATTTTAACACCCCCCTGTACCCCTCTGAAAAGTGTAGTGGCCTCATAGATTACTCAGACAGTATGGGGGAGCTGGCGGATTTTATTACTTCCACAGGCCTTCTTGATCTTACTCTGAAGGGTGACCCTTTCACCTATTCCAACAATAGGAAAGGTTCTCACCTAATCTAGGTGAGGTTTGATAGGGTCCTTGCCACTTCCTCTTGGAACCTCTGTCTGAAATCCACCTTGTCGGCCCTCCCTAGAACCACCTCTGATCACAACCCCCTTCTTCTTTGCTGGATGGACTCTCCTAAGATCAGCCTGTCGCCCTTCAGATTTGAAATTATGTCGTGCTCTCACCCCTCCTTTAGGGAACAGGTTAATTTATGGTGGAAGACTAATATCAGAGGTACTGCAATGTTTAGGATAGCTTAGAAACTGGAAATTATCAGGAAGGAAGTCAAAGGATGGAGCAAACATAACTTCGATGATTTTTGCAAGGAGAAAATTGATCTCTCGAAAACCCTTGTTTCCCTCCAGGATCAACTGGCATCCGGAAGCTCCTCACCCCAGATATAGGAGGAGGAGGAGAGGGCTAGACTTAAGTGGCAGGAAACCTTGAGAAGAGAGGAAATTTACTGGAAGCAAACATCCAGAATCCAGTGGCTTGCTGAGGGAGACATGAACACAACCTTTGTCCATAGGTCTGCTTGCATCCACAAGAAGAGAAATACCATCTCCTATCTCCTGGATGAGGGGGGAGTGAAGTCAAGGAAAAGGAAAAAATTAACCAGGTTGCGGTTAATTACTTTATGGACCTGTATTCGGATAGGGGTCCTTTTTGCTCTGACCACGTCCAAAACCAGCTTCTCGATCACATCCAAAGCACCATTACCCTTGGTGATAATGACATACTCATGAAGCAGGTTACTAATGATGAGGTTAAGAAGGCAGTGTTTGATATGGGAGCTTACAAAGCCCCTGGTTCAGACGGATTTCCCCCTGCTTTCTTCCAGGAATACTGGGAAATTGTGGGAAATGATGTTACTAGAGCTACCAGAGACTTCTTTAGGACTGGGCGTCTTCTCAGACAACATAATCAAACTTACATTGTTCTTGTCCCTAAGATTGACAACCATACATATATGATTGATTTCAAACCCATTAGCCTCTGTAATACCTTCTACAAGATCCTCACCAAGATCCTGATAGGCAGAATCAAGCCTCTCCTTGACAAGGTTATCAGCAACACCCATAAAGGTTTTGTTCCTGGTAGACAGATTCTGGACGCGGCCATTACCGCTCATGAAATTATCCACTCGATGGACAAATGCAGAGCCCCAGGTATGGCCTTTAAACTAGATATTTCCAAAGCTTATGACAAAGTTAATTGGTCCTTTCTGCTCAAAATCCTGGCTAAAATGGGCTTTAATGAAAAGGTTATCCGAATTATAAAAGAATGTACCCAAAAGGTTAGTTTTTCTATCCTAACTAATGGTTCCCTGGGTAGACATTTTACCCCTGAGAAAGGTCTCAGACAGGGAGACCCCCTCTCTCCCTACCTCTTTATCATGGTGGCTGATGTGCTTAGTAGGACTATGTGTATGTTATCCAATATGGGGAAGATTAAGGGCATCAAACCTGCTTCCACTCACCCTCAAGTGGTGTTGGAACAGTTTGTGGATGACACTTTCCTCTTCTGGTATTCTTCTGTTATTGAGGCTAGGCAATGGAAACAAACTTTGGATTTTTATGCTTGGGCTTCGAGTCAATGTATTAACTATCAAAAAATCCGGCTATTCTTCTTCAATACTCTTGTGGATGTGCAAAATAAGGTGCTACAAATTTTGAGATGCTTGGCAGCCTTGCTCCCTTCAACTTACCTTGGCCTCCCCCTCACGGTCAAAGAAGTTTCCCTTGAATTCTGGAACTCTATCTTGGAAAGAACCCAGCGGAAACTTGCTAGTTGGAAAGGAAAGATTTTGAGCAATGCTGACAAACTTCAATTGGTTGCTTCTACCCTCCAGGGGATCCCGGTCTACTTTCTATCCCTATTCAAAATCAGAAGCAATATGACCGAAAAACTGGAAAAAATTCAGAGAACCTTTATGTGGGCAGGGACTGAAGAAAAAAAGAGGATTTCACTTGTCAACTGGGACACTGTCTGCCTCCCGAAAAGGTTGGGTTGTCTTGGCCTCAGGAAAATTGGTCTAATGAACAAGGCCCTTACTACTAAGGTGGCTTGGAAGTTCATTGAGGGAAAAGCGGAGTGGTGCAGAATTATGGAAACCAAATATCTTCAAGGCCACCCCTATAGAACTAGGTTCCATAACAGCGACCACCCTAGTGGTTCCAAACTCCGGATAAACATATGCAAGTGTAAGGTCCTCCTAGCTAGAGGGGCTTTTTGGCAAATTGGAAATGGTAGAACCATTAGATTCTGGAATGACCATTGGATCATGAACCAACCTCAGCTGGGTATTAAATTCAAACCAATTATGGATCTCCTTCGACCTACCCTGGGGTTTAGCGCTTCCAACTATACCAATGGAAGAATTTGGTTTGATATACCTAATCAATTAAGGGACAGACCAGATCTGCAGCACTCAGAAAAGGAGCTTATGGACATCCTGACTAGTATAAGAATTTCTAGACTGAAGACTCTATTATTTGGACCCCCACCCAGTCTGGGGATTTCACTGTTAGTTCGGCTTATAACCTGCTTCTTAAGGAAGAGTACAACCCAGGGGATTGGAAGAAAGTGTGGATCCCCCAACTCACGCCTAAGATAAACTTTTTTTGGTGGATCCTTATGCACGGTAAGATCCTAACTCAAGATAATCTCACTAAAAGAGGCTTCTCAATGGCTAACAGATGCATCCTTTGTGAGAAGGCGGAAGAGACAGTTAATCACCTCTTCATCCACTGTGACTATGCTACTAGCATGTGGCATGGAATTTTTGACAGGTTTGGTATCTCATGGGTCCTTGGTTGTGAGGTGCACTAATTCGTTAAATGGAGATCCCCCTCAAACCACCCTCTGCTCCAACTCCTCTGGCGTATGCTTCCCCCGCACATATGTTGGTCCATCTCGAAGGAAAGGAACAACAGGATATTCAGGGAGACAGGCACCCAGCCTGAATCCTGCCTCCATATCAGAACTAAGCTGCTGAATGAAAATGTTAGGATGGCTAAATGGAAGCTCCCTTCTAGCCCTCCTACTATCTGGGAAGCTAAGATAGCGGAACACTGGAACCTCCTGATTGGGTTCTCCAGGTTTGACAACACTAAAATGAATGCCAGAAAAGCCACCAAATCAACTGCCCCTCCTAGAGGAAGGATAAAATTAAAATTTGATGGGGCAGTTAACAACCTTGGGCACGGTGGGGGAGGAGTGCTGAGAGACCACCATGGCACTTGCCTTCTGGCTTATGCGCGACCTATCAATAACTGTACTGTCACCCAGGAGGAAGGGACTGCTCTTCTTTGGGGGATTAAACTTGCAAAATAGATGAACTTTAGACAGCTGGAAATCGAAGGTGATTCCAAAGTAATAATAGAAGTAGTTAAGAGTGGTACGAGTGCTGGGTGGCAGACTAGTCCCATTATTCTGGAGGTTCATGAGCTTCTAGAGAGCTTCCAACATATATCTATAGATCATATCTACAGAGAGGGAAACTCGGTGGCTGACTCACTGGCGGCATTGGGGCTAAAACAAACC
>MU222644.1:32742-51549 GCA_018584345.1 Thuja plicata
ATAAATTTTACTATTTTTACAATATTTATTAATCAAAAGTGGTACCTAAACTTAAAATAGTAAGGTTCACTAAAACTTTAATAACTTTTTTGATTTTAGGTTTTTGAAAAAATGAATTATATGTGACCAATCAACATAGAATTATATTCAAAATAAAAATAAAAATTTCTCAAAAAAGTGAAATTTTCATCAAATTATGGTGGTCGTACACGAGAGGTTTTGAAAATTTACTTTATAGTCAATTAAAAATTAATTAAAAAAAAATATTCTGACCAATCTTTGATGTGTTAGGTACCTTCCCCCAAAAGGATTTAGAAAAATTCATTTATTTACTTCAAAATAGGGTGGCCGTACACATGCAGGGTATGGTCCTGAAACAGGCATTTTAAAAAAGAGGTTTTTAAATATGCCTACTAAATATATTTTCTACTATGTGGGTATTTAAATAAATTACATATTTGAAAAATAGAATTTGAGCACTACATTTTCTATTAGTGAATTTTTTTGATATTAATCTCTAAATGCCTCAAATTTTGACATCAATTGATAGACAACTTGAAAATCAGGAAAAACACTTCCACTTTTTGCCCAAAAAGTGGACTAAACTTCTTCCTGGCACCCCTTTTGTCGCATGAACAAAAAATTCACACCCAAACACCCGGATGTGAGAATATGAAATTCTTTTTCCCAACCATTCGTCCTCCGAAATGCCAAAGTCCAATTGTGATGAAGGATTTTGATTAATGAGATAGATCGCTATATTACACACCTCAGCCCATAATTCCTTACTCAATCCGGCATTAGAGAGTATACATCGAGCTCTCTCAAGGATAGTTCTATTCAACCTTTCTTATGCTCCATTTTCTTGTGGAGTAAATGAAAAAACTTGATTCGATGGATACCATTATCCACACAAGAAGAATCAAATTTCGAGGAGAAGAATTCTCCTCCATTATAAATTTTTAGACACTTAATCTTGTGTCCACTTTGATTCTCAACAAGAGCTTTAAAAAATTTAAATTTAGAGAAAACTTCAGATTTCCTAGAGAGCAATAAATCCAAACTTTTCTTGTACAATCACCTAGAAAAGTAACAAAATAATTAGCCCCGCCAAAGGAGGTTACCTTAGTGGATCCAAAGATATCCATGTGAACAAGCTCCAAGGGTGTGCCCTTCTTATCACTACCGGTCTTCAAGAAGCTGACCCATTTTTGTTTGCCATAGAGACAATGTTTGTAGAATTCTATATCAATAAATTTCAGCCCTGGCAGTTGATCTCTTTTTAGCATTACATCAAGTCCTTTCCGACTCATGTGCCCGAGTCTTTGATGCCAAAGCTCTAAGTTTCTATCCACCGATGTCATGGAAGCTCCCACTTCATCATTACTTTCTAGGATATATAAACTCCCAAATTTATCTCCTTTTTCTACTATCAAAGACCCCTTTGTTATCTTCCATGTATCCGGATTGGAAAATGTATGGTAGCCTTGAGTATGAAGTTGAGAAACAGAAATCAGATCTCTCTTCAATTTTGGAACATGATGAACATCCTTTAAAGCCATTATCCTCCTCCATGTAATGGCAATAAAATATCACCCTTTCCAATAATGTCACAAGCATTATTGTCACCCAAGAAAACTCTCCCAAAATTACCTTCTGGCTAATTTGTGAACAAATCCATGTGTGGGGAAGCATGAAAGGATGCACCAGAATCAAGTACCCACAATTTTGAAATAGTATCACTTGCGAAGAGAACTAAAATCCCGAAATCATTCTTCTCATAAGAAATATTTTCTTGGCTGGCCCGCACTTTGTCTTGTGCCTTTTTGTAAGCATGACAATTTTTCTTTGAGTGGCCTGGTTTGCCACAAAACCAACAATCCCCTTTTCTTTCTTTCGAATCTATCCCTTTTGCAGACTTAGATCTCCCTCTATTGTTGGAGTTTCTACCTCTTTGATGTCTCCTTCCTGTACAGTCGATGCTCACTGTCGTTAAGGCTTCACCGGATGAAGGAACATCACTCTTTCTTCTCATGTCTTTGCTGAGAAGAGTAGCTGCGACTTCATCAAAAACTAACTTTTTCTTGCCCAGAGTGGATGTGCTTATGGTTGTTACAACTCCATGCCAGCTGGTTGGGAGAGAACATAACAATAAGACAACTTTGTTTTCATCTCTTGGTGGCATGCCTACCGAATTTTCTTGGCTGAGGAGACTATTAAACTCGTTGAGATGATTTTACATGTTACCACCATCCTTTATTTTGAGACTATAGAGTTTCTTCATGATGAAAACCTTGTTTGTAGTGGATGCCATTGCATAAGTAGTTTTCAGCTTATCCCAAACTGCCTTTGTTGTTGTTTCTTATGTAACATTAAATAACACATTTTTGAATAACGAAAGAAGAATTGTCGCTCTTGCCTTCCTATCCATTATTTCTTAATCCTGATTAGACATCATGTCTGGTTGCTTCCATTTCCCCTCTAAAGCAAGCGCTAGATCTTTCTTAATTAATAGTGACTCCATTTGCACTTTCCACAGGCCAAAATTCTTGCCTATAAACTTTTACACTTTGAGCTCCTCCATGATCCCAGAATTTCAACCCCAAATTTTGTACAGCAACGCCTTGCTCTGATACCAATTGTAGAAGTTAGAGAGCAGCAATAAAGTGCGAAAAAAGAACAAAATAGAGTATGCAAATTTATCGTGGTTCAGCCAATAAATTTCCTATGTCCACACTGAGTAGGAGAATATATTATTAATCCAAAAGTTACAACAAGTTACATCAAATAGAATAGATAAAGAGCTCCAAAGAGACTCTTGAGAAACCAGCAGAAGAAACTGAAGAGATAGAGTCTCTTGGAGGGAACAATTAAGGTTGTTGAGCTTCATATCCCCAACATAGAATGCCTTCACTTTTATGATTCATGTTGATCACAATTCAATATTCGAAAAATCCAATCTAAATGAATCTTGAAAATAAAATCAAGAGAACTTGGCAGACACCCATCAGGAAAGCTTTCATTCTAATTCTATAACAGTTAAACTGTAATTTTTCAATCCCACCTTTATATTCCTTTTCCATTTTGTTTGAACTATTTCCATAGATACACTCTGTTTGTTAGACAACTGAGCCTACGACCCCTGAAATCACTTTTTTCATTTAAAAAAATTCCCAAATAAATGTGTTGTTGTATCATGGCACATTTTACTTCTCTAAAAAGACAGATACATTCATTTATTTGTGCATTTTAACATTTTTTTATTAAAGTAAAATTTAAAAAAAATTGTACATATATATTTGTACTTGCGTAAATTACAGGAAGTAAACAATACATAAGAGATACTTGGTTTATTTTAAATCCACTTTTATGATTTACATTTTAATTTTTGACATATGTAGTGCACACTTGGAATGATTTATTTAAATCATTATATTGTCACTTATATTTTTTATATTCTTAAAATTATTTATTTTAATCTTTACTTAATTATTTGATTGTATAATTCTCTTTAACGTAATAATTAGTATGTAAAATAATATTTTTAATTTAATAAATAACCAAATCTTTTTCTTTTGAAGATTTTAAAGATTAGGTATTAAATATTTTATAAATATATGTTGAGTTAATTTGAATATTAAATTTAATAATCATTTTTTTTATTTTTATTTACATAGATTTAAAGATGAAGGTTTATCCACAAGGTTCAGGTAATAACGATCTAGATGAATCTGCTAAGATGGAGGAAGAGGTGAGAATTTTGACTGAACACATGTGTGACTTTGTAGTTAACGATTTAATGGACCAATTCATGGATGAAATATGTGACAAGGAGGAAATTATTAGACAAAGAGAATTGTTGACTGTGTTATAAGAAGGAACTTGTAATACATGAGCTTTGCATCTCCATTTTAGACATCTCCTATTTTATGTTACATTTTCTCTCCCTTGCTTCTTTAACAAACCGAGTAAACTTATTTTAATGGATTTTGCTTCATTTTCTTACATGAGTAGGTTCCTCCAGTATAATATGTGTTTTCTATTTTACTAGCTAGTGCCCACATGAAGCACGAGTGGAAGAAATCATTGCAAGGACCAGTTTGAGTATTAATTGTCCACAACAGTTTTTATTATTATCGTTCATCTTTTGTCCAAATGCGTCAAGTGTCCTCTCATTCCTAGTCATTTCAAAATAGAGAATAAAGTAGGTAATTCCTAGTGGTTAGAAAACAACTGTATATTCCTTTTACATAAACGTCTAAACAACGAAAAGCATGGTTTATCATTGAAATAATTTAATCATAGAGCAAAAATTATAGAATTTTAAAGTTATTAATTATAAATAAAATTATGAAATAATTGATTGAAATATTTATAGGCATTTCATAATTATTCAAATTTTGAAATAACAAATCATAAATCATAAATTTTGTATATATTATAATCTTAAAATGTAATAATTATACAATTTAAATAAATTTCTATTATTTTAATTTTAACATTCATTTCTATTTTTTGATTTCATTTTTGTGTTTTCACTTGTCTTGATAGTTTCCTTTTTGGTTTTTTGTTTTCATTTTTCTCTATTTTTTAGGATTTTTCATTTTTTGGTTTGTTTTCCCTTTCTTTTTAGTTTTCTTGCCTTTTTCCTTGATTTTTATTGTTTCTCATGGCTTTTCTTTTTAAGGTTTTTATTTTTTTTGTCTTTTCCTTTGTCCTAGTCAACCTTTAGACCTTGACCTTTTCTCCTTTCTTGAGCCACTTTACCCCTTCTCCCTCTTCTTATCCTATTAGATTTTCAACAAAGCCATCTTTCATTCACTTTGTGCTCTCTTTCATCCTGATGATGGATCACGAAGTGTGATCCAAAATGTTGATGCATATAAAAAGATAGTAGCAGTTAAGTGTGCTTAATTTGGAGCAATACTAGGATGGGTGGTCTCTCTAGAAGGCCCGATACTTCACCCCTATAAGCATCACCTAGATTCCATGAGTTCCAAGTGTCCATTCATTCTCATGAGAGATAGGTTATTGTGCACCACTACCCATAAAACATGGGTCAATGAGATTGACTTGAAAACTACGCAGTTAAATCTTGACAGCAATACCACAATTTGACTTGTTGTAGAAAATGTCTCCTACTTATCAATAGATGAGCTTAAGAGGTTTTATAATAAATTATTCATAAGGTACAACACTTTTTGAAGGTTTTGCAAATGAGTTAGCAAGCCAAGTATTTTTAACCTTTGAGGAAACTGCATGTTTAAGTGCGCTTGAGTTGGAGTAATATGGGGAGGGAAGGCCTGATGCTATAGCCATTTGAGTATCAGCTAGATGTAGGGTGATCCCATAATAGTGGGTTACACTTTTTCGGAGGAAGGAATTCCTCACCAAATCCATGAGGGGGAGGATTTATTCAAGTACTTTCGATAGAAAGTACCTGATTGTTTCGATTGAAACTACCTTTTTTGCTTAGTTTTGATCGAAACTAACTCAGTTTCGATCGAAACTAAGTTAGTTTCGATTGAAAATAACTAGACAAAAATTTTCTATGGTTTTTACCCATATGCATGTTAAACTAAGAAACTAATTTCGATAGAAAGTAGTTTCGATCGAAACTACTTTCGATAGAAAGTAGTTTCTATCGAAACCCCCATAGTTGAGGCCATCTGCAAAGGCTAACAACAATATGCAGTTTTCATGGTTTTAGGGCTCAAGCACAAGGCTCAAATAGAAGAATAGGGACACCTCCTTTTGCATCACACAAGTACTCTGAATGAGCTTTCTAACGAATAAATATTTGAAATTTTTTGAATTAATTAGGTCTATGTATTTTGACGTGCATCAGATGTAGGTTTTTGTTCGAATATAAACTTCCAGGTTTGACGTTCAATGAAAAATAGTAGAAAATAGAAAAAATAATTTGAAAAATAACAGTGCCCTCCAGCTTCGAGTGTTCTTTCTATCAAAAAAAATATATTTGAATTTGGATAAATACACAAGAAGTTATCAACTACGCAGTCAAGGTATGTCAAAATTACGGTTGAGTCTACTTCAAACATTCATAAAATATGAAATAATCATGATAATGTCATCAAACTAATTGTATGCCCTCCATATGGATGTTACAAAACCAAATTCAAAAGAATCGCATTGATATCTATTTTAGAAAAAAAGTTATGATGTACGAAGTCATTGTACCTTTTTGAAAATGATGTTTTCAGCAACATAGCAGTTTTAGTGGGAGAAAAAAAAAACAATTAAAATCAATTAAAAAAAAATTAATTTAGAATCTACACATAAAATCCTTAAAGACTCTAGTTTACTTCATCTTCTAATTTCAAATAGTTTAATGACAATATGCATCTAAATCTGAAAGTTTTTCTCAAAATTTAGACTTCAATGTCCGTTTAGGCAAAAAAGTGTAACCCACTATTGTGGTATCACCCTGTAATGAGTGATAATTGCTCCATTCATTCTCATAAAAAATGAGTTCTTGTGAACCACCATTCATGAAACATGGATCAATAAATTTGACTTGAAAACTAGACAGTTGAATCCTCATATCAATATCACATATTGAAAGAATTTTCACATGAGTTATGGTAAAGAGAAATGGATTGACTATTTATTAACTAAATGAATCCAAAACACAGAGATCTCAAGCCTAGTATGTTCTTAGAGAATATATTAAGTCTATGCATGTGATCATTAAAGGTATGCACGACTTGTCTACCCATTATTAACTAAACACTTTATTGAATTTGTAACATGTACGTTAGCTTTAAAAATGAACTTTGTTTATAGAATCTTTGGCCATCATCCAACATGTAAAGCAGGATGACAAGGCAAAGGGAACCATTAGATTGATGGGGAAGATATTAACGAAGAGGTCTCTGATAGACTAGCAGATGGAAGTGGAGTCACATAACTTCAAACTTTGCTTTGTTATTTCAATTGGCGGTGGCTCCCATGATTATGCCAAAGAGGTTTCCTTTTGTGAAATTAAAGACCTGATTTTGCAATTCAAAAGTTCACATTGTAGCACAAACATGCAAGAAAATCACAATGATTTGCACCGTTATATTTAAATGTTTATTTTACTCTACTTCTCATTGATGCTTGCACCCAGACAGTACATCCGACAATGGATAATCTTGTCAGCGTCCCCACTATCATGCCTTCACATTTACATTTCTTGTTGATCACCATTGAATATTCAAAATTTCCAATCTAAATGAATCTAAAAACTAAAATCAAGAGAACTTGGCAGACACCCACCAGGAAAGCTTTCATGTCAGATGTTACAGTGGATTTGGTTAAGGAAAGACAAAAGTCCTATAGTAATGTACAAATTCAACCTAAAGCAAAGCCCAACACTCTTCCATTTCCTTATTTTCACTAGTCATAGATTTTCTTAATTTGTATGCAAATGTGAAAATAGAAATGGCTGAGTTTAATATAAGACACAAAGGCATTTGTCTTGACAAATCGATATTATCATTTGTAGTCATGCAGACATAATTAAATCAATGGCTGCAACACCCAATTTGTTTTAATTTCTTATGTCCCAGTCACAAACTAATTACACAATAGATTCACATAATAGAAACTCTATATGATTTAAAACAATTAATACTCTGAGTTAATTAACAACAAATAATAGCAGAAGCAAAAAGAATAACAGAATCCAATCACAAAAATAGAATAACCCATATGCACCCAGGAACCACAATGTGGGAAAAACCTGTAAATGCTAGATATTCTATTCAACTTAACAACCAATGTTCTCTTCTCAATCCAATGCAAGTTTTCTACAACAATATTACATAATTAGAGCCCAACTGGTTTACTTAGCTTCCAAAAAAATAATATTTCCTTGCTTTCTTTGGCTTTAAATCATATATAAAATCACTCATGATTTTATGCAACCTCACAAATTTAGAAATATTCTATTAAAGAATAAAAATAGACTAATTTCTCACCCAACTACTTTAATACCATGTTAATTTCTCATAGCCCAACTACAGATCAATTGCATAATAAATTCAGAGAATAGAAACTCTATCTAATTTATAATAATCAATACTCTAGATTAATTAATAACAAACAATAGCGGAAGAACATATAATAATAGAAGACAATAAAAAAATATAATAACACAGATATACACAGGAAACCCCAATGTGGGGAAAAACTTGCAAACGTTGGATCTTTTATTCATCCTAACAAAAAGCTTTCTCTTCAAGAATATAATGCAAGCTTTCTACAACAATCTTACATATATAGAGCCCAGTTGGTTTACTTAGCTTGCAAGAAAATAAACTTCCCTTCCTTTCTTTCAATTTAAATCACATATAGAATCACTCTTGATTTTCCTCAACCTCACAAACTTAGAAATATTCTTTTAAATAATAAAAAATAATTTTTTTGCTAAATATCCAACTCGAGTTTCTTTAAAGCAACTCCACTCCACCTTCCGATCTAAAAAAAAAATGAACACTCCCTCTTAGTGACGAAGGTATTCTGCACAACACCTAGTGTATCCCTAAAGAATACAAACTTATTTTGCATCAAAGCCTTTGTCGATATTTCTTCTATTTCTTTGTCCGTAGGAATGTATCAGAGTATCACTTTCCCTTTCTCCATACAATCTCTGATGCATAAAACCTACAATTGAACCTTTTATTCAACTTCAAGAGAAAGAACTCATTCAATAGATTATAATATTTCCACAACAATTATTTCAGCCTCACAATCTCCTCTCTCTATCCAAACATTCACTCTCAACTTGTGCAAATAAGTTGTGCTAAACATTGTCTTCAAAAGAATCAAAAAAATTCATAGTAGAAAGTATAGCAATTTCTATCTACAAGAATAATTGTGCCCGCTTCCCTTGCTGAATTTTTCTTTCTCCTTCTTCCTTAGTTTCTCTTGGAAATCTCTTCCTCATAATGTACTCTTGAAAAATATCATTCCTTTCAATGTCTGTAGTAAATATCTTCCTCTCAATGTCTCTAGGAAATCTCTGCCTCTCAATATATCCAGGAAATCTTTTCCTCTCAATATATCTAGGAAATATCTCCTCTCAATATATTCTTGGAGAATCTCTTTCTACTCGATGTGCCAAGGAACTTGCTTCCTCTCAATATCACTAGGAAATCTCTTTCTTTCGATATCTAGGGAACTCTCTTCCCCTCACTTTGGTTCTCCACTACCAATATACCACTAATGGTTGGAAACCAAACTTGAGAGATAGGCCATGATTGAAAACTCATTCTCAAACCATGCTACAAACTCATCCACTTCTACAGTAGCAACAATATGATTCTTCTTCTTTCCCTTGTTGTTCTTACTCGGGCACTGACCAACATAATGACCCATCTGATGGCAGAAAAAACACTTCACTTTACTCAAATCTTTATTTTTCTCACTCTTGGAAGAAGACTCTTCACTTCGCCCTTTCTTGGCCTTCTATTTTCATTTTCTTACAAAAGAAATATTCTCTTCATTTTCAACCTTCTTTGTCTGATTTCCTCGCTAAGAAACTTCACATTTCTCCTCTTGGACAACATCATCCCAAAGCCTCACCCAATTAGGTAAGTGATCTCTACCAACAACATACTTGACAAACACATCCCAATCTTTTGAAAAACCATTCAAGGCTCTACACACAAAATCATCTTCAACAATCATCTCTCCAATAGCCGCTAACTCATCTCTAACCTAAGTCAACCAGGACAAGGAAGATGTCACTCGCTCTCCCTCAAACATCTTGGTATTATGTAATTTTTCCTTGAGCATCATCTTACAACTCTGATAATCGCTCTAATATAGTTTTGTGAGTGTATCCCACATCTCCTTGGTAGTGTCTTTTCCTAACAGATGGGGAATTAAATGATCTCTTACCTCATTAAGGATAATTATCTATGCCTTGGCCTCCTTGATTTTATGCAAATCCAAAGTGACATGATCATTCATAGGTGGTGTCATTACTGTGCTAGTATAGATCCACAACCTATTCTCCTTGAGAACAGATGCAATTCAAACCTTCCATTGCAAGAAGTTAAATGCACCCTCAAGTCTGTCCTCATATCGAACACTAGTTTCCATAGCCAAAAAAGAACCTGGAGACAAAAATCTAATTTTTTTTCTTCTGAAATCTGTGTCACAAATAATGGCTTTGTATTTAGAGTATATAGCTCTGATACCATGTTGATTTCTAGTAACTAACTACAAAATAATTGCACAACATATTCACAGAATAGAAACTCTATATGATTTATAACATTTAATACTCTCAGTTAATTAACAACAAATAATAGCGGAAGCAAAAAGAATAAAAGAAGCCAATGACAAAAAAATAATAACACAGATACACCCAAGAAACCCCAATGTGGGGAAAAACCTATAAATGTTGGATCTTCTATTCAACTTAATAACTAACTTTCTCTTCTCAATCCAATACAAGTGTGCTATAATAATCTTACATATATATAGAGCCCAAGTGCTTTACTTAGCTTCCAAGAAAAGAATCTTTCCTTGTTTTCTTTGGCTTTAAATCATATATAAAATCACTCTTGATTTTATGCAACCCCACAAACTTAGAAATATTCTATTAAAGAGTTAAAAAAAATTGCTGCTAAATATCCAACTCGAGTTTCTTTAAAGCAACTCCACTCCACCTTCTGAACTAAACAAAATATTAACAATTTGTGTCATGTTTTGACCGTGGAAGAAGTAGAATTAGAATGAATAACAATACCCACTTCAACTATAATTTTTAAATTTGTTATCACACATTATATATAATGCACACAAATCTCTTGTTTACTGGTGTGCACAGGTTGAGCTTAAACAACACACACTAAGTGCTTACTAGTGCATGCTATTATTTTTGGGCCCACCTTTATATTCCATTTCCATTTGTTTGAGAAATTGTTTGAACTATTTCCTTAGATACACTCTACTTGTCAAACAACTAAATGTATGACCACTGAAAACAATGTTTTTTCGTTTAAAAAATGCACACATAAATGCGCAATTGAATCATGACACATTTAACTTATGTAAAAAGCAAGGGGCATTCATTTATTTATGCATTATAATTTTGTTTGATTAAAGTAAAAAAAATAAAAATTTATACAAATATATTTGTACTTACATAAATTATAGGAAGTAAACGATACATAAGAGATACTTAGTTTTTTTTTAAATCCCCTATTATGATTTACATTTAAATTTGCTGCATATGTAGTGCAAGCTTGGAATTATTTATTTTAATCATTATATTGTAACTTACATTTTTTATATACTTAAAATTATATATTTTAATCTTTATTTAATTTGATTGTATAATTCTCTTTAATGTAATAATTAGTATGTAAAATAATATTTTTAATTTAATAAATAACTCAATCTTTTTCTTTTGAAGATTTAAAGACAAGGTATGAAATATTCTATAAATATATATTGAATTAATTTGAATATTAAATTTAGTAATTAATTTTTTTACTTTTATTTGAATACATTTGAAGATGAAGGTTTATGTTTTCTTTTTCAAGATATGTAATAATGAATTGATTTGAATATAAAATTTGTTGATTTGATTGATATATTATTTTGGCTTCCTAGCTATTCTTGTTGGAACAATGATGATTAATAAGAAGATTATTAATGAAATTTATTGTATTAAATCAATCTCCATGCAATGTATGTGATAGAAAGTCAAAGGTGGGGAATATCTAATACAATGAAATCTAACAACTAGCACAAGATAAAATTTTATATTAGCATTATAGAACTAGAACTAAAGATATTTTATTCTTCTAATTCATCAATTCATAAATTGAATTTCTTAACAATATTTATAAGATTATATAGTATATGAGATTATAAGATAGAAATTGCCTTTTTTCCATAATTACTATCTACTTCATTGTCTAGATTGTGTCTAATTCATTTAATTTCCTTCTTGATCTTTAGTTACCACTATATTATTTTTGAATAAATAAATGTAAAAAAACTAATAATAAAAAATAAATTAGTTCTTGAATTGATTATTATTATTTTATTTATAATCGATTTGAATTTATAATACTCTCTCTCTCTCTCTCTCTCTCTCTCTCTCTCTCTCGTATTGGATCCTGATTATCTTCCCGATTGAGAGCTTTTGTTACAATCATGTTTGGTTCATGTATGTGGATAAATAATTGACACAAATAGTATTTGTTAAAGGTCTCCCAATTTACTTCCCGCACATCACAAATGTATGTAACAAATAGACCAATTCTCTTTAATTATTTAACTTATTATGTATGTGGATGCATAGTTGACATAGACATCATTTTTTAAAGGCCTCCCAATTTATCCTCCACATCACAAATGTATGTAACAAATAGACTAATTCTATTTAATTATTGAACTTCTATACCTATTTGATGTACCCATTATACATTAAATGCAATTGCTAGCTATGCCGTAGGCGTTTCCATATGAGAAAGGCTCGGCCTATTTCTCAGATCGATCACTGGAAGTGGTTGAGAGTCTAATGACTACCATTGGGAGCTTCTTAACCATTCATTGCACTGCCACTATCCACCATCCACTCGTTTGTTTTTCGGGTTGTTTATACATTCCCAGCACATTTATTTTTGTGTTGTACACTGACCGAAGGAAAGGCTTTTGCCAAAAAAGGTCCTAAACCACAATTAAGGATCGCCACTGACTGTTCCTAAGGCACACAGCTAGCATGAGGGCTGAAATACCATCGATCATTATCAGCATTTGCTACGAACAATGAGTAAATTGTTATTCATCGAACTGGCACATAGCCTGACATCTTACTTACAGGATACCTGAAACTGTTTGAATCTTCTACTTCATCTACTTACTCAATGGAAGAATGAACTCTTGCGGCTGGATATGCTACTGTAGCGTAAGGCCCTATCTTTGCTCAAATCATAAGCATAGAATTGGAAATTCACATAATCGAGCACATTACCATATTGTTTCCACATAGCACTATAATGAGACTGCACTTCTTCATCGTCAAATGGAGCGATTGATGCAAAAGAGATGACATTGATCTACTTTAATTGTGTTATGAGCTTAATTAAAATAGAATGAATTCTCTCTCATTTCTTTTCCCCTCTTTTTCCTGTCAGAGCGTGAGAGAATATGAACAAGATCTAGTGTGTCAGTCAGCAGTGGAGACTACAGATCACTACTAATGACAGAAGGAAAACAAAAAAAATTGGGGTAAAAGGAAAAGGAATGAAATGGGTTGCGAGATAAGGAAACGTCTATTTCTCTGCGTGTTCCATCATAGCCAAATTTTCATTCACTCATTTACATCACATTACATTACCCATCTCAAATTAAATCTATATGAGGAAGACGAAGAGGAAAGAAATGTATAAAGGAAGAACAAGTTTTGTCGATTTGTTATCACAACCACCATTTTCCTCCCCAGAGCCCATTCCATCTTTTTACCGCCTTTCTTCTCCCCTGCCCAAATTGCCGACATACTGTGCTCTCTCTTACCTTCAATTGATGAACAATTTCACAGATCTGATCTCTGTTGCATGTAAGTGACATGGGCCATGAGATTGCAAGTGGTCCAGCCGATGGTATGGACATCCATAATATCATAATATAAGGGGCCTTTTTTTAGATGATGTGATCTCAACTGCCCTAGTAGACATGTAAGAAAAATGTGGAACCATACACAAATCACATGAACTGTTTAACAAAAATGCCTCTGGGAAATGTAGTCTCACGGACTGCTATGATCTATGGATATTTTTCGTTTGTGCATTACAAATGAAAAAATACACTATGGTTATGCTATACTGAAGAGCTACGAATCAGATTAGAAATAAAAGAATTTTAATGGCAAAAAACACTTGCATTGACAATGTTCATTGTTGTGCAACAAAATCAGTGAAAATAAAAACTAACAAGTCTGAATGATTCTTATTAACAAATCTTTCTGAATCAACATATAAATAAGGGAGATGTTCATCATTCTCCAACATGCTAACAAAAGAAGATGAAAGATAACAACTAGATCGAATAAAAGAACTATAGATAAACTACTCAAAAATCTTGACAAAACAATGATATCATGCAGTGCAAATAAAATAAAAGTTACAGGTGATTGGACCATACTTTACACATTTATTCCAAACTCTAAAAACAACCACCACTATAGATCGGTGGGGATTATTATGCAAGAGTAGAAAAATATTGAGCGATGTCTTTCTTCTGCATAAAGATTACATTAGACTCGCACTAAAGCAACAACCCCATCGAGCATTCAAGCAACAACCACATGCATACAAACGTGCCTTGCAATTGAGCCTTCAAAATCTGTGAATATGCCACATTACCCACCTTCACTCTAATCCACGTACCACCTGTTTGCAAGCTCATTTAAAATATTTTTCACTTTACAATAAGAAATGTTACTTTATTTTTACTTGCTTTTACTGTACTTCAAACCATTGTATAAATGTAATTTAGCTCAATGTTAGGGTATGGAAAAAAAATTGTATTTAGATAAATGTGACCACAGATGGAATCACTAGTGAAGCTTATCAAGGAGATCCCGGGCATGTACAGATTGTTAAGGATGTCTTATATAAATATACAATTATATAATTTTATACTTCACAGTAGAATCAATTAATTTGACAGAACTTTGGCAAGGATGATCTCTGTAGACATCTTACCATAGAGTAAACAAATAAAAATATTATTTTTGTATAATATATCCAATAAATATTCTTATGCAGAGGCGTGCGAATTGGAAAATACGCATAAAATAAATTTTTCATTTACCTCCCCGACAAATCATTATTCCTGACGAAATATAGGCAGACTTTATTTTCAGGCATCCGACATGACACAAAACTGGTTACTTTCAACCAATAATAGCCTATTGGCTCATTATAGTTCTACTTATTATTGAGAATTGATATTTTAAATATCTGTAATTTTTAATTACAATTTTTAGAAAATATTTTTGAATTAGATTTTTAGTTTTTTAATTATGACATATGATAATAAAAATTTATAACTATACATTTAAAATTGTTTATATTATTTTTTATTTTTAAGATTTTGATAATTATTATTTATTATTTAATAAATATAATGTAAATAATAAAATATATGTATGTAATTTTTAGATTTTTTTTTTATAATAGATTTTTTTTCTTTATCTTCATTTCTATCTCTATTTTCTTCTCTATTTCAACTTATCTTTCCTGTATATCTCTATAGAGAATCTCACACTCCTCTTATTATGTGTCGGCAAGAATATAACTTTGTTTAAAGGCAAGTTAGACAAATAATAGGAATATGGTCTAAAAACATAGAGTTCTTGGACTACTTGTACGTTGAGACTTTTATCTAGAAATTGTTTCTTGTGTTGATGCTTTGGTAGGTAAATTGAATTCAAGATTCAATTTATATTTTGGCATGATATTTACTTTATTAAAATTTGATTTATTCAATTTTTATTGACTTATTCATATGAATTATATTCTATTAGAAATTTTGTCTCTTTGTGTACCATTGCCCACATCCTCAAGTACTCATATTGTACGATTAACAATTCTGAGACATGATCATTATTCATTGACATAGATTTCTAGAATTTTGAATTATACATATAAGCTTGTATATTTATATACAAGATTCCAAGGCACGTGTATATGCTTATTATTAAAATTGACATCTAATATTATCAAATTGAACTTCAATGACATTCTAATGTTTGACATGTGACAAATTATGTGTATGCTATGGATAATCTTGTTGAATTTGTTTCTCTCTCCCTCCCTATTTACCAATGGGGCCCTTCTCTATTCACGAGCTAGGAATTATTCTAATATTATCATGGATTATATAAGAGGTATTGTTGTGAACCATCTAAGTATAGTAATACTATATTAATTTTTAAATTAAGATTTCTATTACCTAAACTATTTGACATGTAACATTTTTTACTGCAGTGGACTCATCGTGATTCTTTAGCAGCCCCCATTTCAAGTGCGATATATTCATGTGTATATGATTGATATCACATTTTTTTACTGTGGTGGACTCGTCATGATTCTTTACCAACCCCCATTTCAAGTGTGATATATTCGTGTGACAAAGTATTTGCAAGCTTATGTGATGGTGCAATAGGAGCATTTGATGTAGCGAGCTTGAGGCCACTCTATCATTTTACACCTAATGCCTATTTAGGATCAAGCATGAATAGGTACATTAGTTGATAGATGCAAAATTAAGTGGTGCATGAATAAATGGATTCAACATTTTATGATTTAATGTATTGCTTGACTATGATTACACTGTCTATCCTATTGTAATTGCATCACATCCATTTTAACCAAATAAGTTTGCTCTTGGAATGACCGATGGAGGAGTTCATGTCATTGAACCTTCAGAATCAGAAGGAAAATGGGGAGTGGGGCCTTCTCCAGATAATGACACTATTGGATCAAATCCAACATTAATCAGTCAAGGTTCAAAACCAGGTCCAAGGTAGTTCATTGCATTAGAATGCACAACACATGGTGCTTTGCACTACTTGTGTGTTTGCAACTCAACCATCAATAATGACAGTCTCTTGGCACAAACATGTTTATGTTGTGTTGCATTTTTTTGAGGCAACTTCTGTCAAAATTGTAACTTTAACAAGTAGTTAAGTAGTTGAGCTGGAGGTAAACCAACTATAAATGTTATGTAAATGAGTTGTCAGGCAGAGTAGTTATTCCTATTAATTTGAGGTTGTGTAAAAATTGCAATTGTGCATGTAGGGTTTTTGCATATCCATTTGTAGAGTCCCGATTTTTTTTTGTATGAACGAGTCTTTGCTAGGGCCATCTGTAGAAAATTGTGTTATATAATCTTTGTTAGACTAGATGAGTATTATATATCTCAACTAAACCACAATTTTTGAGATAAAGTTTATATTACAGGTGGACTACATTCGCATTATTTCCTTGACAATCAAATGACCCTAAGGTGGCTTTACACCATTCAATGATTATATGAACTTATTGTATTTGCCTTTTTTTTATTATGTAGGAGATGTTGGAAATAAAAAATTTGGTAGCATATGATTTATTATTCAACTTCTAAACTTCATTAAATGGAATGTGATAGGGAATAAGACTAATTTATAATAAGAAATCTTCGAAAGAAAAAGTCCAAATATAATACAGAATTGATATTGCCACTTAACATACGATTAATTTGTTGCAACAAAGATTAGGATATTATGTTTCTACTTATCACTATTCAAAATTATAATTACCCAATTCTGACAAACCATAAAAATAGAACAAAATAAAAATAACATAGAAAAAAAAGTGTAACCATTGCACACTCAGATGCGATTGCTAGTTGGTATTCACTCACACGAATGAGGAGAGATTGGAGTGAGTTAGGCGATTTCAGACTAAATATCTAGCCGACAATGAATTTATTAGACTCGTGAACCTCAGACTATAAATGGCAGCCATTAATTAATAAATTCCAGCGATACTTTATTCAGGTCAAAGATACCAATCCGACCTATCAAAGTTTAACAAATTTGCCTTTGACCTCTGAAAATTATTTGACACATTTTCCAACCTTATTTTTTTGCACAGTTTACCGAAAGAAGATGAGTTTTGCACCGTGAGACAAAATACTAACACTAAATTAATAGCCTATACAACACAATACATAAAAAATATTCTATTATCACACTAAACCAAATTCTTTGTTTCTTATATCATTTTTTGAATTGCAAACTTATATCTAATCACTCTCTCGATTCATTATATTTTAAGCATTGATATTCCTTAAATTACATCGCTACATCGATTCTCACTAAGATAGCATTTACATTCCCGTAGAGGTAATGCACACACAAATGAAATACTAAGTAGGTATCCCATTTAAAGAGGTGAATTAAGCTTGGGAATTGATTTATTTGGGCAATGTCTGAGGTAGATGAAACAGTGAAGCAGTACGGCGTGTGAACGTCAGGCAAAGACCAAGTTGGAGCAAGCAGTGTTGGAAGCGAGCAACGATGAGCTGAAAAAGAGCTTAAACTCTATCAAGTCGAACTGCAGCAGGTTGTCCTGCAACTGATGACTTCCCACCACCATCGATTCAGCGGAGTATTTCGCTGCTTCTACGAATGCCAGACACATCACTCCCTCCTTCACTTTAACCACAGAATTGGCCCCATGAATCCTCCAGAACACATACTCGTTATCCAGAACCAGATCGATCACGGGCACGGCGGGTCCAGTTTTAGTGGAGCCCACAGTGGTGGCATCGAAGCAGGCTTCACGGACTCCACGCGTGAGATGCCCATCTCCTCTGCTGCGCTAACAAAGCCGTCACGGATGGCGGTGTAGATGGGCGTCGCAGCCTTCGTGTATGCCACCACTGTGCTCAGCTTCGTCCCGCCAATGCCCTGCACATTCAATTTCAGTACCTCTGGATCGATGGGCAATGTCTTTCCATTGATCTCGATACTTTTCACATTAAGGTAATACTCCCTCGGGTACCTGACAGTGCGGAGGAAGGTGTAGTTGAGCTTGATGTATGGGAATTCCTTGTCGGGGCCTTTCAGGTAATTCGGGGTGCCGAAAAACACGCCTCCGGGAGCGTCGCCGGCGGGCAGGCAGAGCCCGAATTTGCGGTCTAATTCGAGAGCCACGGTGAACTGAAACGGCAGAGCCAGCTGCGCCCAATTCAGTCCCGCCATTCCCACCGCTCCGTTTGCGAGGC
>MU222644.1:51599-61837 GCA_018584345.1 Thuja plicata
CGCTGGGGTACAACGCAACTGTATCTTGAGAGAGCTCTGCATTGAATACCTCTTTTCCCATCACTACATTCGTTGCCACTTCCTGGCATGTATCTTTTTTGCATGATTTTGTTCCCAGCGGCACGTTTGAGCAGTCCCCACATCCGAAGAGGCCAGATCCAGAAGCCGTGCAGAGAGGACTGTGACAGGCGATGGGAAGGTACGTGGACGATTTATAGGCCGCCGTTTTGCAATTCAGCCACAGGAAGTCTCCCGCCAGATCTACGACCACTCTGACTTTCCGTAGGGGAGTCTGGTGCTCGAATTCCATTACATATTGGAGAGTGGTGGGATCCTTCCACAGCGGAGCAGCCACAGTTATTACGCGGCTTGTACAGCTCGGTACTGAAGAGGCCCAGTATAGAGAGAAAAGGAAGAACGCCGAAAGACAAGTCATGGTAGATTGAGGAGGTACAGAACCACATTATCATTTCTAACGAGTTGTAATAAAGACGCTGAAAATAGAGAGTAGTCCATTGATGACGATCGTAAAATCAGAGAGTGCATCATTATATCTTATCAAAAACTAGTGGGGATATGTTAGTGGCACACTGAATCGCCTTAATAATTTTAAAACAGATTTCCTCTTTGGCTTCCTTTGCGATCATACCCCCAGATAGAATTCTAAAGAGTTGGAAACACGTCATACCTCATCTCCTTGATGAGTGCAGTGCCAGGGAAAATATCGCAGGGAAATAGACCTGAAAATTGCCACGCGAAAGAAGAAATAGAGAGCGCTGTAATGTCTTGTTTTAATATAATATATTGCACTATTAATTAATATAAATATCTTAAATATACCTACTAGTATCTATAGGAGCTTGGTGGGATATGCGATAGTGCATTAAAGAAACTTTTAAATATAAAATATTTTTTTAATATTGTATAATTAGTTATATAATAATTAAAATTTATATATGTTTTAATTTGTTGTTGAAGTATGATTCTTCATGTAAAATACTTCTTGAAAGTTATTAGTTGGAGGTGTGTTTTATTTGATATTGACAGTCTATTTGAGATGATAAACAATTAAGACTGTTCCTTAAGTGTGCAAGATGATCAAGCTGATTTCAATTGTTTGTTTGTTGACGCTTAAATTCCTTTAACCATATAGAGTTCCTCCGGATGTCTTCCCACTCAATGCTTTCAAATACCTTAACTTTGCCTTCAATTTTTGTTCCGGTACTTTTAACTATCATAAATATTAAACCCACACCTGCTTCCTTCCAAGATTCTCACATACACATGACATATTGTTCAATTAAAGAGTGCCTAATTTAGGGGAAAAAAATGTATATTAACGGTCTAGATTCAACCAACCACACCTTTAAAATGAATCTAAGGATTCGTAAATTGTATATTAAGAGTCAATATTCAAGCAATCGCACCCGAAATGAATCTATGAAATCTAGACGGCCATGAATATAATGTTTTTAAATCTATATAGTGTTCACCTTCAATATCATGTATTTGAATCTCTATAGCGTTCACCTTTAGTCCTATAGTTTTTCACCTTTAAAATGAAATATACAAGTAAGCTTCTAAGGGAGAATAAAAAGTCTCCCTTATAGTTAACAATAGATATTAAAAACAGAGCAATGGATGGGAGGTATAAAAGGGCTCACTCTTACCATTTTGTGTTGCTATGTCATTTCAGACATAAGGTTAGGGGTTCGTTTCCTTTCTACCTTTTGCATTCTCTCCGTCATAGTATAATCGACCACAGGAAAAAAGAGAGCAAGCCCATTCTGCATGAGGGCCTCATTCTTTTAATTGTTGAGCATGTTAGGAAAATTGCGGTTAGTAGCCCTCTTATTCTCTCGCCTAGAGACTCTGGCTTTACTAAGGCCTCGGGTAAATGGATTCGGGTGGGGGAGGATATTGCAGAGACAACTGTTAAAAAAATAAATTTTGAAAAAAATAAAGGTATGGATACAGACTCTGATGGCGAGAGTGCTGATGGTTATGTGGAAAATGATTATATCCTCCACTCCCAGTCTGAAGATGAGAGTAAGGAGTCCCTATCAATTTCGGTGAGTGTTTCTGGCGATGAAGAGGACAAGTTTGTGTTTGCCCATATCACCAAGGAGAAAGGGATTGACCCTGAATACATTGAGGGGGATGTGGGTGGTCAAAAAGTTCCTATATTGGTCAACTATGCTAGCTCTGAAGATCATGATGTTCCCATTTCTTCGAAGCTTGAAGTGGTCATGGAGGTGCAGTTGGTGAGGAAGGAGGATGATACCCCCGGTCTAGACACTGCGGAGAAGGGTAATGTCCCTTCTAGTTCTAAGAATATTTCTTTGTCTAGAATGGTTGACATGTTGGACCAGAATGTACAACTCCTTCAAGATGACATGGACGACAAAATTGAATCCCCTTTTGGAGTTCTCCAAAATGTCAAGGCGATGTTGATGTACTTGTTCTGCCTTATGAAATGGGTCTTCAAGGAAATAAAAAGCCTCCATCTCAACTTTTGTTCCCTCTCTACTAGAGTTAATCTTCTTCAGGGAAATATGGATTCTGGATCAGCCGGGAATGATGGTAATAAGGACAAAGAGGAGGAGAATAATATGAAGAATTTGTGGGGCAGATTTGACATCCTGGAAAACACTCTGAAGAAGCACATGAAGGATAATAACATTTTTATGGGTTCTTCTATGGAGTGTTATAACACCATCAAATTGGAGTTGGATGCTAGGTCTCCTACCGTGAAGATTGAGGATGATAAAGATGAAAAGGAGGATGCTGGTCCGACACGGGTTCTGCTAAAAAGAAGAAAATCCAAGATACAATATTGGAACTCTCAGACTTCAACTTTGCTATCAAGAAGGTGTCTGAGGCTAAGAAGGAAGCGAAGGGAACTCTTCTGGAGTTCGCCTAGGTCCTATTGTTCCCCTTCTTTTTTGCTGGATCATTTTTTGGTTTTCAGTTGCTGGGTGGTTTAACTAGTTTCTTGTTTTTGTCTCTGGTTTTTTGTGTTGGTCCTCAGTTTCGTGGGCTGGGCTTTAGTCATGTTTCAATTTAGTAGATTTATCGCCTTTTTTTTTTAATGGTTGTAAGGGATTTCGGGTCCCCATAAAACTTGTTTTTACCAGTAATAAAAAACAATAGATATTAAAAAAAATTAGAATATGTTTTAGATTAAAGGGAAAGGAAAATGAATTTGGTACTTTTAGTTATTTTTATAATATGTATATATAAGTATAATTATTTTTTATTAATAAGTAATATACACTAGTATAGATATTTTAAATACAATCATGTAAGAGATGCCGAGAGATATCAATCTCAAGATTCCTTTATTAAAATTGTTATTGAGAATAGATAGGCACCTTGAGATTGATAACTTTGGCATATTTTACATAGATATAATTAAGATATCTATGCTAGTAGCATCCATATTGCAACATGTAAAATATTTTATTTGCACATTTTTCTTAATTTGTATAAAATATTATTATATTTTGCAAATAAGGAAGTTATACCTATTCTTTTAAATATATAATATAAATTCCATTAAATTGAACATTATTGAAACATCTCATTTATTTCCAATATGAAATCATTGTTTTAAAAGTGATTAATGAAACATTTAATATTTATCCATAAAGATAATGTCATTCATATTTAAAATGTATAAATTACATAAAATTATTATGTTCCTACAAAGATTTGAGTCTATCTTCCCCAACTTTCCTCTTGAATTTTTTCCCTTTTTCACTTTTTCTTAACAAACATATGAAAATGGTGATGAGATTTTAATTATGTTCAAGGACTTAAAACATTATATAACAATGAATGTTAAACCTTGTCTTTCTCTTGGTCCTTTATTAATTATTTATTAGACTGACAAAGTTAGCCCGCTTCATGTTAAGAAACAAAGAGGGCAACTATTCCCCACCTTCTCCTTGAGAAAATGAAGAATTTTCTTACTACTAGATTTCCTTTTCGTGAGAAGAAATCACTATCTTATTAAGTTGGGTACAAGCAATCCACACCCCCTCAACCTCCATACATATTTCTATGACACTTGTGGCCATTGTCATCAAATCTAAGCTACCTTGAGTTGTCATGACATTCAACATTGTCTCTTTCCACTCTTCAATAGATTTATTCCATAGTAAGGGAGAGATTAGGTTATATACCAAGGAATCCTTGGGACTCTCCTCTCCCAAAACCCATGTTTTGATCGTCGACTACCTATTCTTTTTCTTTTTTCTTTTTTTTTTATCATTGCACCTTTTAGAAATATGTCCTACCTTTGAACCGTTTGTTTCGCAGAATTAGAATGGAATTGGCATTATCTAACTCTAGATAATGCCAATTCCATGTTTGTGTCCATCTTACAAAATTGGAATTGGAATTTTCAAATTCCAATTTTGCCCCAAAATGGGAATATGCATCTTCCACCCAAATAGGTGGAATTGGAATTAGCTATTCCAATTCCAATTTTATAAAACCAAAATTAAGCTTTACATGTGTGTATATGTATGTGTATGTGTGTATGCGTGTATATGTGTATATATACATGTGTATATACACATGTACATATACATGTGTGTGTATATACACACATGTGCGTATATATATCCACTCACATGTGTATATTTGTGTATATGTGTATGTGTGTATATATACACACATGTATATATACACACATGTGTGGGTATATAAACACACACATGTGTGTATGTGTATATATACACAAATGTGTGTATATGTATGTATGTATGTATGTATGTGTGTATACACACATGTGTGTGTATGTGTGTATGTGTGCATACATGTATGTGCATGTATATATACATGCATACATGTGTGTATGTGTGTGTGTGTATGTGTGTATATGCGTATATGTGTATATGTGTGTGTATACACACACATGTGTGTATATATACATATGTGTATGTATATACATGTGTACATATATACATACAAGTGTGTCTATATGTATATACATAGGTGTATATATACACACATGTATGTGTGTATATACACACTATATTTAAAAAATGAAGTTATAAATAATCAAAATTTCTTATGCATCTTCATAGTCATCATCTAGCTGAACCAAGCAGGTCCAACCCATATTCTAGAATTCATTTTAAGAATGGTAGAATTCCATAATTTAGTTGAATTCCAGGATTGGCTATTCTAGCATACACAAATTTCGTGAAACAAATGGGCCAATATACTTCAAAAATTTGATAACCAAGCACTCAAATTACTAACTTTGATTCCCAATTGTTTTTTATTAAGTAAAATAGGTTTTACAAGGTTCTTGAAACCCAAAACAAAGTATTTAGAGAAAAAACATTAAAAACAAGAAAAGACAGTTCAGACAAAAGAGCAGAGCAGGCCTAAAGGGCCAGAACAAAAGAACAGCTACAACTTCTAAAAATGCAAATAAAACCTGAAAGTAGCATAAATGCTCATGGGGCCCTAAGAAAGGTCCACCATAAGAGTGGCCGCCTTGGCCTCAAGAAGCTCCATGTTGGCTGTCGATTCCTTGATTTTTTGGATGGTATTCTCCCCGTCCTTTTCCTTAGTCTTCCTAGTTTTGGCCCTAGTTCTTTTGCCAGGTCCCTAATCTGTGTTCTGATCAGTATCAACCTCATTTCTAGCCACGTCCATCCCCTCCTCTGGCTTCTCAATGATGGTGTTGGTGTGTTCTCTAGTCTGTTTGAGGATGTTATAGCTTTTTTCAACTATATTCTTGAGAGTGGTTTCCACCTTGGTCATGTTGTCCTCCATCTGCTTGACTCAGATGCTTAGATTCCCCTGTTGCTCTTCCTCACCATCCCTTTTCTCATTGTTGGTGCCACGAACCATATTTTTGAGGTTGTCAACTTCATGGTAGAGCCATTTGATTGTTCTGTAATTATCTAACATGTTGCTTCTGGTGTTGTTGAGAAAGTTCAGGTCAAATTCCCTGGTATTGTTGCTTAGAACCACCATTGAGGGGTCAATAAATTCTTCCCCCTTAATCTGCCTGCCTTCACTTTGTTTGACTTTGGGGTTTATAATTTCTCTAGTGATACCAATTTTGGCCGACTTAATGTTGAATTCTCTCCACCAATGTTGATTCCCAATAGTCATTGTTAATTAATAGAGTGTTTAATAGGTTTCTTAAGATAAATTTCAAATAGATATTGAATAAAAAACCAATTTTATTTTTCTAAGGTACAAAACCTCTACACAAGTTCCTCAATTGCGTTTCCTATTAATCTATCTATATTCTCTATCCAAAAATCTTGCAACAATTTATACAAAAAAAAATCCAAAGGGGGATTTCCTTAATCATTTCCATGTGGGGTTCAAAACCTAACGTCCTTTGTCATTTGTTTTCAACTTTAATTAGTAAATTGTGTCGGGTTTCGACACATCAATCCATACCATCCATGACTCCTATAGACATCCCTTCTAACTCATTTATAAGTTGTCAGGCCCAATCATTTTTTCCAAGTATTTCTGGATTCCAACGTCCTATTTTGAACTATGTCAATAGTCTATGTGGCGCTTGTTAAGTATTCAAAGTTAGCTTCAAGTCCCTCATCAAAACCCAATGCTCATTTTCAAACGTATTCATTTTCTTTACATGAATCTTCAGCCTTGTGTGTTTGTTCTTAAAACAGTGTCATATTTTGACATGTTATCCTAACTTAAGTAAGACCCAATTTTTTTTATTAATGATCATTGTAAGATATGTAATAACGTAAGGAGTATTGATAGTTCGTTCATACCATGAAAGGTTTTTTAAAATCTTGTTGGGCTTCGACGTTATATCTTGAACTAATGAGGGAAAATTTGGAGTGAAAGTAAAGAAGACACTAGGGCAGAGGACCCAGTAGATGAGCACCCTAACTTTACGCTTCTCAAAAACCTACGTGGAAATTTCTAATCACTCTCTTTTTTTACAGTAGCTTACTTGATTATAACTAAGGTATCAGGGCCACATCATCAAATATAATGCCACATCAACATGCTTTTTGCCAAGGTGTCCAAAACAGCCCAAAAAAAGTGAGACCAATCGTAGTGCATTAGGGACCCCTATACTTGTGTAGCTGATATGGCATCACACGATTGGTTGGTTTTTAGAATAAGGAGCACATTTCATTCAATTCTGGGTAGTCATCATTAGCAAAAACAACTTTAAATTTACAACTATTGGTACAATATTGTCAAAAGTATTGGATATTAAATCAGCAAGTGTGGGTATTAATTTGACAACTCCTATCACAACCATTGGAACATGTTCAAGTACTGGGTCCTCTCCCCTAACATTCAAGGGAAATGCAAATACAATTTGGTTCTAATACTCTTGCCAGATGTTAGTAAGCAAATTTAAACTTATCAAAGCAAGTTGATGCAATAGTCATGTACTGTGCATTAATGTCAGAGAGCCAAAATGTATGAAAATTAATTGTATATTGTAATCGGCCATTTACTTCCTTAATTTCTTAATAATTGAAGATAGTATTAAAAATTAACCCAAAGTTCCAATTGAAGCCCTAACTAAGCAATTGCAGAGATCATCTCAGCTACCAGCCATCACTACCACTATCTAGAGAAAGTATTTAAAAGTTTCTAGAAAGTAATCTTTTCAAGAAATTAGGTTTATTTCTCTAGATATTAGTTGCAAAAGAGGAAGATTGTTACCATGAATCTAGCAGAATCATGAGTATCTTGAAATGAAGTTTAAATATTTGGTTAATGAGCATTTGAATGGATTAATAAGTACTTTGACAAAAATAGGATATATTTGATTGGATTACATTAATTTGAATGAGTTTTGAGGAATATTAAAGAGCCCTAACTGGCACCACATAACTCAAAGGTTCATAGAAAGTGAGTTGCTTGAAGCTTTTGCACTCCCAGTGACCACTCAATTTACAAACCTAATTTTGAATCACATATAGAGGTATGACCCAAACAACCAACAAACCAAAACAAGGGATCCTAATTTGTTGCAGTGTGAATTTATCATGAAGAATGACTATTAAAGAGACATTATAGCCAAGGAATGGTAAGCCATACCTAGGAAAGGGAAGTCCCAGCTCTCCAAGACCATCCTCAAGTCTAATTCAAAATGAGAAATAGTATATATACTATTGTGTTGATGCATAAGCTCCATAGAGATGTTGATGCATTCAACCTAGATGAGTGCATGTTTTTCTTTATATAAGTGATATGTTCTACAGAACAATATTTAGATTGGGTGGGATTAATGAGCAACTGCTTACATGAGGTAATAACCAATTTGATTTTCAACAAATCTTTCTATAAGTCTTCCTATTTGATATATACCCTAGATTGATCAAGGTATTGGCTTGGGCTCAACCTCGTAGAGGAGTTTGATGATAATATTAATTTTTTATATTTTTACCTTGAGATCCAATTACAAAAGAGCTACACTAATTTTAGAAAAGTGAAAGATGCATTCACAATGTAGCTGACTAGAGAGTTAGAAGGAGATTAAGGACAAAGGATTTCTTCTGAAGTAATTGGAACAAAAACCATTTATGGTAGCTATTTTATTCGACTTCCCTTATTCACCTACCTTAGGGTAGGAGGTTATGATGGATATCATGAGAAGTTTCCAAAATATGTAGTTCGACAAGTTTATTTTAATTTATGTATGCAGACAGGTGTCCAAAGTGAACAAGAACTACACATTTTGGAGAATGACTAGCAGTCAATTTCCAACTGAGTTGGGATATTATAAGTGCAAATTCCAATCTAAAGAATCAAGAACATTTTCCAATACATACCTATGATGAAGTCAGGTTACACTTTGATACTAAGAATTTTTTTCGAAATAATTTACAATTGGGCACATCCCATCATCACATGCCACATTTGGAGAATTTTTAGCTAGATTGCACCCATGATTATGATATCTACAAAAGGGACTGAATGAGGTTAATCCTTAGGCCAATAATTAATTCTCAACTAGGATGGGATGTTGGGGAAATTGTCAATGATGAGACTAGTCTATTCGATCCCATGTATGCAGTTGTTGTTCAAACACAACATTTGGTTCCTATTGATTGGGGTTCACCTGAGTTGATAAACCTCTACATCTGGGTTGTTGAAATACTAAAGAGAACCCAAATTTGGGTGACTAAGAAGGTCATGGCGTCAAAGTTTGATGCTCAAAAAATAGAGTGGAGAATAAAATAACTTCAACATCACAAGAGATAATCATGTTGTTACTTTTGTCACCACTTCAATCAATAAAATAGGAGCTTCAAGAGAGAAAGGAGGAGCTGAGGAACCCCTAGATAAAAAGAAATCTCCAGAGAAAACCTATGGAGAATGTTATGAAAATATGTCTCAACCTTGCATTTAGATACAATTACTATTTTTTAGTAATTCTTTCGTCAATAAGCAAGACCAATGTCTTATTCCAGACTGGATAATGGAGTCAGATCTATCCAATTATCATGTTCAACTCTGAAAATGGAATGCAACCAATATTACTCCTAATGCATGTGACTGACCCTTATAAGATTGGAATGAAATCACAGTAGTCCTATTGAATTTAACTTTTCTCAAAAAGACCAACAAGACAGAATTTTAATCTGACAACCAGTCTTTCAATCTTTTTTTGCTATTTGGAAATCAACTAAAATTATGATCTATTCGAATAGTGCAATAGGGCATACATTTTAAAACAACTGTTATCCAAAGGACCAATTGGAAACAATATGTAAACCATTACCTATCAATGAAATAGAAGAATACTTATCTCTTTATTGATTCAAAAAAATAGTACATGAGTTTCATGTTGCAGTCGTTGATCTAATGCCCTTTCCCATTACATTCAAAAAATATCCATTGTATTGTCTTTGTCTTGATCTTTCACATTCCATCTCAAAACTAAATCTCCTTCCTAAAATTTCCTTTCTGTGGTTTTCTTATCAAATAAATCTTTTACTTTATGTTGCAATTCCTGATTTCCTTCATGATCTCTATTCCTTATCTCATCCAATTCTGCAAGTTGTAATAGTCTGTCTTCCATGAAATCCACTTCTTCATATTGTTCCTCATTCATAAAATTATACACTGGAAACAAATTATTCAGTGGTAAGTGAGCTTTCTTTCCATAAACAAGTTCATATGGAGCATACCCAGTAGATTTCTTAACTGTAATCCTATCTGCCCAAAGTGCGAGAGGTAATTTTGAATCCCAT